>CM053608.1:119370007-119400786 GCA_028646535.1 Procyon lotor | reverse complement strand
AAATAATAGTCTAGATTATCTGATATAAGTGTTGCTACTCTGGCTTTCTTTTGACATCCATTTGTGTAAGAAATATTTCTCCAACCCCTCACTTTGAATCTGCAGGTGTCTTCAGGTCTAAATTGAGTCTCATATAGGCTCACATAGAGGGACATACAGATGGGTCTTTTTCCAGCTATGCATTCCATATAGGAACATATAGATGGGTCTTTTTTTTTTAATCCATTCTGACATCCTTTGTCTTTCAATTGTAGAGTTTACTCCATTTACATTCACAGTAATGATTGATATGTATTTATTGCTATTTTATGACTTGTTTTTTTATTATTTCTGGAGATTTTCTCTGATCCTTTCTTGTCTTTATCTCTTTTATGTTTTGTTGATTTTCTTTAGTGGTGCATTTGGATTTCTTTCTCTTTATTCTTTGCACATTTATCAGTGGTTTTTGGTTTGTGATTACCATTGGGTTTTTGTATAACCTCTTCTGCATATGGCAGTCTATGTTAAGTTGGTGTTGGGTTCCATTTATGTTGGTTCCCCTTCTGGGCACTCTTGTCCTGTGTTCAGAGCCTAGATATTCTTCACCCCCATAGTCACACATCATTGTTTGCTGTCCTTCTGCCTCACAAGACTTCGAGAGCCAGGAAGTCTGGAACCACTTGTCTCCTTTTGTCCACCATATCTTTAGTGAAAGGGCTATACTGAAGACACTGAACCTTTGTACCCACCAGAAAAAGGCCCCCTTCCAGGCAGCAGGTTTTTCTCTTTCATTTTAGCAGCAGTCACATGCCAGAATATTGTGGGCTAGATTGGGCCTTCTTTTGCCCTGCTTGGTCAGGTACTTTTTGCAAAGCACAGACCACACACCCATACACAGTGGCCTTGTAAAGCAAGAACCAAGTGCTTTGTGGGACCTAAGAAAGGAAGATATCCACAAGGAGATTTGGGTTATCACTGAGATATGTGTCAAAGGATTGCTTATCCTCCCTGTATAGTGGAATGCATAGCTGGAAAGACAGGAAAATCCTTCAGAACAAGCGAAATAAATTTCAAAGCAAGAAAGAGAGGTATTATGACTGACTCACATATCTAATAGGGCTGTCATGGCATTGTGTTAATAGTATATAATTGGTAACTTTTTTTTTTAAAGATTTTATTTATTTGACAGAGAGAAACACAGCAAGAGAGGGAACACAAGCAGAGGGAATGGTAGCGGGAGAAGCAGGCTTCCTGCTGAGCAGAGAGCCTGATGTGGGGCTCGATCCCAGGACTCTGAGATCATGACCTGAGCTGAAAGCAGAGGCTTTAACCCACTGAGCCACTCAGGCACCCCGCCATATTTTTCTTTATTCCCCTAGAAATTATAACTCTGTGTGTGTGTTTTAAGGATTTTGTCAGAAGCAAGTGACCTGCACTATTGCTCATTGAATTTGTATGGAGATCTAACAGGACTAATTGTGTAAAAACACAGATGTTGAGTGCAAGATTGGAATCTTCAGTTCTTTTCCTTTGTCTCTCATCTACTGTCAATTACCTTAATTAAAAAGATTGTGTTTCTCAGGGTACCTGGGTGGCTCAGTGGGTTAAGCCTCTGCCTTTGGCTCAGGTCATGATCTCAGAGTCGTGGGATCAAGTCCTGCATTGGGCTCTCTGCTCAGCAGGGAGCCTGCTTCCCCTTCTCTCTCTGCCTGCCTCTTGTGATCTCTCTCTCTCTCTCTCTGTCAAATAAATAGATAAAATCTTCAAAAAAAAAAAAAAGGTTGTGTTTCTAGGGTGCCTGACTGGCTCAGTCGGTAGAGTGTGTGACTCTTGATCTTGGGGTTGTGAGTTCAAGCCCCACATTGGGTGTAGAGGTTACTTAAAAAATTTCTTTAAAAAAGACTGTTTCTTACTACAGTTTTATTATTTGTCATTGGGAATTAACAAATAATGGCTTATGGACAAACTCTGGCTCATCACTTGTTTTTGTGAGTAAAATTTTAGGGAAACACAGCTATACCTATTCATTTAAACATTTTGTGCCACGAAGGTAGAGTTAAAGAAGTTGGGACAAAGACCATATGGTCTCCAAAGGCTAAAATATTTATTATATGACTTTTAAAAAGTCATATAGAGTGCTAGAGTAATTTAATTCTACAGCAGTCCTTTGAGGTATGTATCATAGCATCATTTAAGCTGAGAGAGGTTATGCGATCAGCTGAAAGTCACATAACTCGTAAACAGCGATGCTGAGATCTGATCTCAAGTCGGGGGCTCCACTATTTAATGCTGTGCCTCTTTCACATACATAAAGCCATTTTAATCTCAAAAAAAAAAAAATCCTCTCATTCCTCTTTTGCAGACGAGGAAACTGAGGCTTAGTAACTTGTCCAAGTTCATATAGCTGGCGAATAGCAGAGGCAAGATTTGAACCCACATCAGCCTGTAGCCTACTGGCTCTGCTCTTTCTACCAGGCAACTCTACCTCTAAATGTTACATTGTTAGATACATTCGTTCGTTGTATTACTTTTCAAACATTCTTTGAGCAGTAATGATTTGATCTTAACTTTAAAAAATTGTGTCATTGAAATTAGGGTCCAAGTCCCTGCAGAAGTAAAAGGAAAACTTTTTAGGGGTTGACAGGTTTTTGTTTTGTTTGTAAAGATTTTATTTATTTATTTATTTGACAGAGAGAAAGAGAGTACAAGCCAGGGAAGCAGAAGGCAGAGGGAGAGGGAGAAGCAGGTTCCCTGCTGAGCAGGGAGCCCCGACGACACAGGCTGGATCCCAGGACTCTGGATTCATGACCTGAGCCGAAGGCAGATGCTTAACCGACTGAGCCGCCCAGGTCCCCCGGGGTTGGTGGTTTTTGTCGGGTTCATTTTTGTCTCTTCAGCACCAGGTTTTTCTGATCCTTAAAGCATTTGGTGATATCATTTACCTAACAGAGCAGTCATTGCAGGAACTTACTAAGCCTGAGCTAATTTGCTGCATTCTAACACTATCATTCCCCCTATTTTTTTTTTCCAGATTAGCAGGCAATAAATGCAAAATTACTCCTTAAACAAAGTCACTATGTAATCCCCTGAGTTTGCATACAGTTTAAAAAGGAAACTGGATCAGACTCTCCCTCTATATTTCTTTTGACCTTTGAACATGTAACACTAAAAGGTAATCGTCATTTTATGATGTTCAAAGATTCTCGCTTTGTCAAAGTACAGACAGGATGCATGAGACAAGTAGGTACCCACATTCAAACTGTGCAGGGTTGGGTTGTAATTCCATCTGGCTTTGTGGGAAGGAATTGGCAGCCAGATGGAAGTTAGTAGAACTAGAGAGACAGCGTCAGCAGCAGAATAGGAAAAGAGGCTGTGATAAAGACAGAAAGAAGCAGAAATCCCCCTTGCAGCTTTCCAAGTGAGTCTTGCAGGCACAAGCAGGTGACATGACACAGACACGGAGACATGGCTGTGGGGCCAGTGCTCACTGGCACACCTGATGTGTGAGGTTATCACTGTGCTTGTTAAATGATATTACTCTACTCTACTGGGAGAGTAGAGCCCTCCTCCGAAGCCTCACCAGGAAAACACACGGGGAGAGAAGAGCACGCAGCCAGACGGAAGTGTTTGCGCACCGGCCATCCCTGACAGAAGAGCCTCTAAGATGAAATCTTTCATCCATGACTTCCTAGGCCTGGTGATGCGTTTGGTTTCCAGGTCGGTTTGCTTGTATCCCGTAAGAACAAACAGCAGGGGCTTGCTTTGCAGTGCAGACAAGAGTGCATTTGCCCATTCCTTGTTAGGCTTCTTTGAAGAGACAGCACTTTTTTTTAGGCTGGGAGTCCATTGGACAGAGAGGAGCAAGAAATAGAAAAAAATCCTTGTGGGACAAGGGGGTCCCCTTCTAATTATATTTCTGCACGTCTCCTGTTTACTTCCCAGGCTGCCCTGAATCAAGCCCTAGGGCACTAACAAGCGACAGGTGAAATTCACACCAGGCAATCCATGGGGGGGAGTTGGAAACTGACACCAGTAATTCCCAACGGGCTATTTTTGCAAAGGTGTAAAGTTTATTTTCTTAAATTACTTGGAATACACTTCCCCATGATTTTAAAGGACCAGAGAGGTCTAGCAGAAAGTATGAGAGGAGATTGTGATTCTAAGGACTTTTTGAAATTCGTTATGGCATCAGTCCTGAGTACTCAAAACATTGCTCTTGTCGTTGTGGGGCTTGTCTCTTCATAAGGCGCTGCAACAGGACAAATATTCAACAGATTGCTGATTCTGCCAGCTTCCACGTACCACTGAAAAAAATAATGTGCAGAATTGGTGGGGGAATCTAATGATGCATTCAATGAGAAAAGAACCAGGTGTTCTCTCGTTTGTATTAGACAAAGAGACAAAGCAATTCATTCATGAAACAGAAATAGAGACCAGCTGGATGACCGTGAGTGACCATGGGAGAGAGCCACTGATCTGAAGGAAAGTAACCCAATGGGCTGCTTTCCTGGCTTGTTTTAACAGAAGGTTTTGCCTGTGGGTGCTTAGGGTGGCACGGTAGAAGTCAACTGATGTAGTCACCTTCTAGGTTTTCTACCACAGAGGACATTGATGTCATCTTCTGACTTACATGATTAACAAAATAGGGGAGACTTGATTTAAGAAATAGATCGTAGAAAGCGGACAAATAAAACATGTATGGGTTGTCTTCTTTTGCTATTTTCAAGTACCAGAGTGATCAACAGTGTCTCCCATGAGCGAGAACAAGGCAGACTGGGTCTTAGCATGCTTGGGGTTCATGTTGCCACCAACTACCTCCCTGGAGCCCGAAATAGTGGCACCAGCTTCCTTCTTTTGGGTTTGGGTTGGTTATTAAAGGACCAGCGCCCAGACAGTATAAAAGCTTAGGTCTAGCCTAGTTTCTTCACGAGGTGCCGCCTTCCCCAGTGTGGAAACTATCGGCTGGCTGGGGGGTGCGTGTATAGAGACTTTCTGAGGGTGATTCTGGGCGGGCAGCGCGTCACGAGCTGGCGGCTGGGAGAAGAGGAGGCGTTGAGGGTGCTAAGGGGACCAGCCACCGTCACCTGCTTCATCGCATTTCCTGGGCTGGTGGTGAATTCAAGGAGGAGGAAAAAGTATTGTTCTCACATCTGCCCTGTTGTCCCCTGCAAAGCTGGGGAAGCAAGGGAGGGCCTTGGGGTTTCCTTGTTATTTGTAAGACCAGGAGGAAAACCATGAAGTGTCTAAGAAATGACCCATTGCCGGCAAGACCTTGACTTCTGAATTGACTCACACTGTCACTCAGAAGCTTTGGCCTCCGTGTGGTGGCACAGACCGGACCGTGATCTCTGCAGAATGATGGAGGCAGGCAAAGCCAGCAGATGGTTTACAGGGATGTGGCCAGGGCGCTAATAGCAACTGAGCCCAGCGTGTGCACTTGCTTAGTCAGCCGAGACCTTCCCAGACCGCCTGGCCCAGGGGGTGGGCTGTTCCAGGGTCGTGTGAGGACAGGAGCCGAGCCGAGTCCTGGCTGGACTAAGCAGATTTCCCCTAATCTCCTCAGCATGTAGTCACGGGGGAGCAGCCCTAGAGAGCTGTACCAATTCTGCACAGGTGTCTCTAATGCTTTGTAGGATTTCATGCCCCTAGGAGAGTTTCTGTCATCTTTTGGTGATATTCAGAGCTTATTAAATTAGAAAAGTTTTCATGGTCTTTGTATACCAATGTTCTAGGTTGGTGGTTTTTTTTTTAGTTGTTTTTTTTTTTAATGTCAATCCTTTTTTTTTTTTTTTCCTCTTAAATTCCAGTGTAGTTAACGTATGGTGTCATATTAGAGTCAGGTCTATGGTGTAGTGATTCAGCAATTCTATGCATGACTTGGGGCTCATGGTAATAAGTGTACTCTTAATCCCCATCGCCTATTTCACCCATCCACCCCCCCCTCCCTTCTGGTGACCACCAGAGTGGGCTGTAGAGTTAAGAGTCTGTTTCTTGGTCTGTCCCTGTTCTTTTGTTTCTTAAATTCCACATATGAGTGAGATCATATGGTATTTGTAGTTCTCTGAGAGACTTATTTCATTTTGCATTATGCTCTCTAGACCCAATTATGTTGTTGCAAATGGCAAGATGTCGTCCTTTTTATGGCTCAGTACTATTCTATTCTTCTTTATCCATTCATCTCTCCATGGGCACTTGCACTGCTTCCGTAGTTTGACCATTGCAAATAATGCCGCTATAAACATAGGGGAGCATGTATCCCTTGAATTAGTGTTTTCATATTTTTTGGGTAAATACCTAGTAGTGCAATTGCTGGATCATAGGGTAGCTCTATTTTTAACTTTTTGAGAGACCTCCGTACCGTTTTCCAGAGTGACTGTACCAGTTTGCATTCCCACCAACAATGCAAGAGGGTACCTTTTTCTCCATATTCTCGCCAACACTTGTTAACTGTGTTTTTGATTTTGGCCGTTCTGACAGGTGTGAGGAGAAATCTTATTATAGTTTTGATTTGCATTTCCCTGATGATAAGTGATGTTGAGCATCTTTTCATATGTTTTGGCCATCTGGATGTCTTCTTTGGAGAACTATCTATTCATGTCTAATGCCCGTTTTTAAATTGGATTATTTGTTTTTTTGGGCATTGAGTTTTATGATTTCTTTATATATTTTGGATACTAACCCTTTATCAAATATGCTGTTTGCAAATATCTTCTCCCTCCCCGTCAGTTGCCTTTCAGTTTTGTTGCTTGTTTCCGTCACTGTGCACAAGCTTTTTATTCTGATGAAGTCTCAATAGTTTATTTTTGCTTTTATTTCCCCGTCTCAGGAGACATATCTAGAAAAAAATGTTGCTACAGTTAATGTCAAAGAAGTTGCCACCTGTGTTCTCTTTTAGGATTTTTATGGTTTCAGGTCTCACATTTCGGTCTCTAATCCATTTTGAGTCTATTTTTGTGTGTAGTGTAAGAAAGTGGTCCAGCTTCATTCTTTTGCATGTTGCTGTCCAGTTTTCCCAGCACCATTGTTGAAGAGACTTTTTCCCATTGCATATTCTTCCCTGCCTTGTCAGAGATTAATTGACCATATAAATGTGGGTTCATTCCTGGGTTTTCTATTCTATTCCATTGATCTATGAGTCAATTTTTGTGTCAGTACCATACTCTTTTGAGGACTATGGCTGGATTTTGATATCTGGAATTGTGTTCTTCTTCAAGATTGCTTTGGCTATTCAGGGTTTGTAGTTCCATACAAATTTTAAGATCATTTGTTCTATCTCTGTGAAGAATCCTATTGGTATTTTGATAGGGATTGCATTAAATGTGTAGGTGGCTTTGGAGAGTATGGATATTTAAACAATATTTGTTCTTCCAACCCATGACCATGGAATATCTTTCCATTTCTTTGTGTCATCTTCAATTTTTTAAACCAACATTTTATAGTTTCTAGAATACAGATCTGTCACTTCCTTGGCTAAGTTTCTTTCTTGGTATTTTATTTATTTTTTTGGTGCAGTTATAAGTGGGATTATTTTTCTTAATTTCTCCTTCTGCATTTGTTAGTGTATTTGTTAGTGTATTTAACTGCACTTGTTAGTGTATTTAAATGGAACAGATTTCTGTTTATTGATTTTGTATCCTGTGACTTTACTGAATTCACTTACCAGTTCTAGTAGTTTTTTTGTTGGAGTCTTGAGGGTTTTCTATATATACTATCATGTCATCTACAAATACTGAAAATTTCACTTCTTACTACT
Organism: Procyon lotor; assembly: GCA_028646535.1. NCBI lineage: Eukaryota > Metazoa > Chordata > Mammalia > Carnivora > Procyonidae > Procyon > Procyon lotor. Next base: position 119,393,054 of record CM053608.1, on the reverse strand, counting down.
TTGGTGCCTCTTACTTCTCTCTCTTGTCTAATTGCTGTGGCTAGGACTTTCAAAATTATGTGGAACAAAAGTGGTGAGAGTTGACATCCTTATCTTTTCCCTGACCTTAGAGGAAAATATTTTCCCCGTTGAGTATGATGTTAGCTATGGGCTTCCCATATACAGCCTTTATTATGTTGAGGTGTGTTCCCTCTAAACCTACTTTTTGAGGGTTTTTATCAGGAATATATTAAGGTGTTTTTTTTTTCATAGTTCATTGTCACTGTATAAAGCCTGAACTGATTAAAAAAACCTTATACAAGTAGTTCCTAATTGGAAGAGGAGATGTTGGGGATGATTTTATATGTATGTATGTGTGTGTGTATATGTGTATATGAATACACATATGTATATATGTACACATATATACACACCCATATATATATATAACTGTATAGTCATATATATATAAACTGACCCCATCCATGAATATTATATATATAAAATATGTAAATTAAATATATAAAACCAGACCCTACCCACGAATATTATATAATATATAAAATATAAATTATGTATATAACTGGGTCCCACCCGCAAAGATTCTGATAGGTCCCATCCCATCCCCCAACTCTTTTAACTTGAGTTATTCCATTAATGTTTTGGTTACAATAGCATTTGGAAGTAGGAAACAGAAAATATATCTATAGTGGTTTAAACAAAAAGAGAGTAATTTTCTTGCACAATAAGAAATGTGGAGTTGGCAGGTTTGGTTCAGCGGTCAGATAATGGCAAGGCCTGCACCGTGCGGTGCCCTTGGCCTTTTCCTTCATAAATGCCAGGTAAGCGCTATCTGGCACCATCTTGCCCATCAGTAGGAGAAGAGAGTGGGAAGAGGGGCATGCCAGCTTTCAAGCAGTGCCTGGGAAGACTTCTGCTTATGTCTCTTGGGTCTGAACCAGGCTGCAGGGAAGGATGTCCCACAGGAAGGACAATAAGCAGACACTGGGAAGGGTTGGGAGTAGCCATTCTGTGAATCCACCACAATTAGTTTCTGGGATGGTGAGAAAAATCAGCAGCTCCAGCTGGTTGACTATCACCATCGAGGCGAAACTTTATTCTGCCTCTAATGTGAGATTTTCATTGTAGGAATTGGTCGTTAAATTTCGATCCTTAGGGACACCACCTAATAATGGTTTTCCATGAAATAAGAAACTCATCCAAGAGAAGACTGTGAGTGGTATCAAAGTCCGGACCTTCAATCTTGAGGCACCAATGGCCATAGGTTTTAAGAATGTGAATTCTTGGATGTCAAATCTTTATTCTCAAGCAGTTCCCTAAATGTTCAAATGAGAGGTAAACTGTGCTGAGATGTAAAAAAAAGAGAGCAAACTCAGTATCTGACAATAGTTTTCCTGGCTGAAGTAGAGCCCAGCTGCAAGATTTCCAGATGGCTTTGCTCTTGGTCAACTTCAGGGTAATCATGTGGAACAATTTGTTTTAAAGTGCCTCCATTGAATTCATGTATATATGTATGATTTATATTTTATTCCAGTGTGGTTAATGTACAATGTTATATTCATTTCAGACGTACAATATAGTGATTCAGCAGTTCTTGGCGTGACTCAGTGTTCTTCCTGATAAGTGTTCTCTTAATCCTCTTGACCTATTTCACCCATCTTCCCACCCAGCTCCTTGCTGGTGAGCATCAGTGTGTTCTCTGCAGTTAAGGGTCTGGTTTTTGGTCTCTTTTTTCCTTTGTTCATTTGTTTTGTTTCTTAAATACTGCATATGTGTGAAATCATATGGTATTTGTCTTTCCATGATGAGCGATTTTGAAGGAGTCCTTCCAAGGATAGACCAAAACCAGAAATCGACACAATGGTGCATAATTATGAACTACTTCTGCAGAAGTGGAGGAATCTTTCTAGTTCTGATTCTGCCACTGTCCTGCTGTGTGACCTTAGGGACTTCAGGAATGTCTGTGGGATTTTATGTCCACATAGGTGAAATGATGAAGCTGGATTAGGACTTGTAACTATAAAGGGAAATTATGTTCCCATAAAGGCTGAACAATTAATTATTAAATTAGATGGATTACAGAATATATGGCTTAAGGATTGGATATCATCCATTAAAATTGACCCAGTTACAGTGACACGAGAAAAGGAAAAAAAGAGTAGCATTATTTTACTTTTTAAAGATAGTTTTTTAGGGGCACCTGGGTGGCTTACTTGGTTAAGTGTCTGCCTTTGGCTCAAGTCATAATCTCAGGGTCCTGGGATCGAGTCCCTCTTCGGACTCCCTGCTCAGCGGGAAGCCAGCTGCTCCCCCTGCTAGTGCACTCTCTGACAAATAAATGTAAAAATAATAATCATAGTTTTTAAAGACTTTCCTGTCTTCCAGTTTTAAACACATGACGACCTTGGCTGACTGAAGCGTATGAGTCTGAAATTAATTGGCAGCATTGCACATGCATTTAAGTACTTCTTCATTTTTTTAAAAAAAGATTTTATTTACTTATTTGTCCGAGAGAGAGAGAGAGAGAGAGAGAGAGAGAGAGAGAGAGCGCATAAGCATGGGGAGCAGCAGGCAGAGCGAGAAGCAGGCTCCCTGCTGAGCAGGGCCCTATGCGGGACACAATCCCAGGATCCCAGGATTATGACCTGAGCTGAAGGCAGATGCTTAACCAACTGAGCCACCCAGGAGTCCCGCACTTAAGTACTTCTTCAAAAAGTATAACCTCAACTAACCGCTGCACAACAGTTATCAAAGGTTCTACAAGATTTCACTTATGCATTGCTGAAATGACACTTCTAGCTCAGATCTCTCTGCTGAACGGTACGTAATTGACCCCCGAACATGTCCGAGGGGACGGTCCACTGCAAGGGTTTAAATCAGGGCTGACTTCTGTAGTAAACCTGCTCCTCCTCCCGAGTCTCCGAGCTCAGTGAATGAACCCGCCACCTCGATTCTTTCTTCCAAGGATCTGTGTCCCTGCCCCTCTCTGTGCCCCACTCCCACCATCTTGGCTGTCTCCCCCCCACCCGCCCCATGTGATTGCCACAGCTACCAGCCAGCTGTTTTGTCCAAGCCATCCACACGATCTTCCAATGCAAACCTAATGTGTTCACGCTGCAAATATTTACTGAATGTTTCCTGCATGGCCGGCCCTGTTCCAGTCCCTGGGGATTCAGTAGTGTACATAATAAAGTCCTTGCCTTTGTGGAACTTCCTTACATCACAGAAGAGGCAGGTGAGAAGTAAATTAACAAATGGATATATACTAAAGGGATGGAGAGGGGTAAGTGCTATAACGGAAAGCAAGGTGGGAATGTTTTTAGGTAGAGTGGTCAAGGAAGATATTTGAAGGGGGATAACAGACCACAGTGAAGTGAAGAAGCAAACTGGGTGAACATTAGAGCAAAGAATGTTCCAGAGTGAGAAAGCCCTAGAAGAGGGGCTTGCTTATTGAGTTGGAAGAGCAGCAAAGAAGCCAGGGAAGTTGCAGGGGAGGGAACCAGGGGGAGAGTGGACATGAGACCATGGAGGTGACAAGGGACCAAAAGACCAGAGGCCTGTGTGGCCAGCGAAAGCTTTCCCGCAGGAGAGTGATGTGCCCACACTCACGTTTCCTAATTCCCTCTGCTGTATGGAAAATAAACTGTGAAGGATCAAGTATGGTCACAGAGAGCTCAGTTGGGACATCAGTCGCATCATTTTGGAGGATTTATTTCATTTTTTTTTATTGTGGAAGGATAAACATAACATAAAATCTATTTTTTTATTTTTATTTTTTAAAAATATTTTATTTATTTATTTGACAGAGAGAGAGAGAGAGAGATCACAAGTAGGCAGAGAGGCAGGCGGGGGGGGTGGCGTGGGAGCAGGTTCCCTGCTGAGCAGAGAGCCTGATGTGGGGCTTGATCCCAGGACCCTGAGATCATGACCTGAGCCGAAGGCAGAGGCTTAATCCACTGAGCCACCCAGGTGCCCCTTACAATTTGCTATTTTAACCACATGTAAGCGTACAGTTGGGGGGCATTGCATACATTCACACTGCTGTGCACCATCCCCACCATCCAGACCCAGAACGCTTGCATCTTCTCAAACTGGAGCTCAGTAAGTACTCATTACTCACAAATCCCCATTAAACAGCAACTCCCAGCACCCTCTCACCCCCCGGAATCCTACTTTTGAGTCTCTGTGAATCTGACCATTCTAGGTGCTTCATATAAGCAGAACCACGTATTTGTCTTCTTGTCTCATTCACTGAGCAGTAGTGTCTTCAAGGTTCATCCATGTGGTAGCCTGTGGCAGGATTTCCTTCCTTTTTAAGGCTGAGTCATATTCCACTGTAGGACTGTACTTTTGTTTATCCATTCATCCATTGGTGGATACTCGGGTTGTTTCGACCTTTCGGCCATCGTGAATAATGCTGCTGTGAACATGGGGGGACCAGTATCTATTCAAGTCGCTGTGCTGCTTTCCGTTCTTTGGGGCAAATGCCCAGATGTGGGATTGTGGGATCATACGCTAATCCCTGTGGGTCTACTTTGAACGGTGGATATGGCAGGAACCTCTGTAGCTCTGCTTAACAATTTTCCAGTGGTTTCCTTCTGCCATCAGGACAAAGTGCAAAGTCAGGGGGACACAGTTTGGACATTCCATACGGTCTCATCCTGGCCCATCTTTCACAATCCCCACCCCTTCGTTCTAAATTCTAGCAAATTTTTTCAAATCCCCTGAATAGGCCATACCGTGTCCTCTTCTGAGAATTGCTCCCTGCTCTCTCTCTCTCGCTCTCTCTCAAATAAATAAATAAAATATTAAAAGAATAAGGGGGTGGCAGCTCGATCAGTTACGCATCTGCCTTTGGCTGGGCTCATGATTCCAGGGTGGTGGGATCAAGTCCTGTGTTGAGTTCCTTACTCAATGGGGAGCCTGCCTCTCCCTCTCTCTCTGCTCCTCCCCCCTGCTTATGCGCTCTCTCTCTTTCTCAAATAAATAAATAAACTCCTTAAAGAAAAAAAGAAAAAAAAAAAAAAGAATTGCTCCCAAGCCCCAGCTGACTTGTACTTTTTTTTGGTTCTCCCTTTTGGGGCATTCTCTTCCCACCAAGTTCAGGTTAGGTTTTTTAATGCTCCAACACTGTGAGTTCCCTGAGGACCTTGCTTTCCCACCATGAGCATAGCCTGTCCGTACAGTGCGATCCTACCTTGCTCCGTGTTGCCCTAGAGGAGCTAGGTGCTGAGTCTGATACAGACCTGATACCTCCACGGAGAGTGTTGATTGAGTAAAAGAACACAGGTACACATACACTAAAATGACAACCTGTCCATTTCTCAAGACCCGGTGCCTTGAAGCATGAGTTACGAACGAAAACACCTCCAGGGGCCTGATACTCCAGGTTGTGTGATGCTGAGGGTGAAGCTATGGTCAAGTAGAGAATGGGGGTGAGGGACCCAGGGCTTTCCAGACCTCCTCTTCTAGAGTTCTGTGCAATGGGGTCACCACTAGCCATGCATGACTATTTAAATGAAACTCAATTAAAATGAAATAAAATTTAAAGTCAGTTCCTTCACCAAACTTCATTTCAAGTAATCTGTGGGCAGCCACATGTGAGTGTTGGCTACGTGCCTGCATAGGCCAGATATGGAACATTCTAATCGTGGCAAGAAGTTCTACTCAATGGGGCTATTCGAAGGAGTTTATGTCCCACCAGAGGCATTCAAGTTTTGAAATGTTGAACACTGTGCTGGCCGAGTAGCTGGCACTCTCGTTTCAATCCCCTACTCTCAAAAATAAATCTTTTTTTTTAAAGATTATATTCATTTATTACAGAGAAAGACAGAGAGAATGAGCAGGGGGAGAGGGAGAAGCAGACTCCCCACTGGGCAGGGAACCCAGTGTGGGACTCAAGCCCAGGATCCTGGGATTATGACCCGAGCCAAAGGCAGACACCCAACCAACTGAGCCACTTAGGTGCCCCCAAAAATGAATAAGTTTTTTGCATATTTTAAAAATTAACTTATAATGTATTATTTGTTTTAGGGGTACAGGTCTGTGAATCATCAGTCTTACACAATTCACAGCACTCACCATAGCACATACCCTCCCCAATGTCCATCACCCAGCCACCCCAACCCTCCCATCTCCCTCCGCTCCAGCAACCCTCAGTTTGTGAGGTTAAGAGTCTTCTATTGGTTTGTCTCCCTCTCTGGTTTCATCTTATTTCATTTTTCCCTCCCTTCCCCTATGATCCTCTATTTTGTTTCTCAAATTTTCGTATCGGTGAGATCATATGATAATTGTTTTTCTCTGACTGACTTATTTTGCTTAGCATAATACCCTCTAGTTCCATCCATGTCATTGCAAATGGCAAGATTTTGTGGTTTTTTGATGGCTGCATAATATTCCATTGTATATATATACACCACATCTTCTTTATCCATTCACCTGTTGATGGACATCTAGGCTCCTTCCATAGTTTGGCTATTGTGGACATTGCTGCTATAAACATTGGGGTGCACATGCCACTTTGGATCCCTACATTTATATCTTTAAGGTAAATACCAAGTAGTGCGATTGCTGGGTTGTAGGGTAGCTCTATTTTCAACTTTCTAAGGAACCTCCATACTGTTTTCCAGAGTGGCTGCACCAGCTTGCATTCCCACCAACAGTGGAGGAAGGTTCCCCTTTCTCTGCATCCTCGCCAACATCTGTCGTTTCCTGACTTGCTAATTTTAGCCATTCGGACTGGTGTGAGGTGGTATCTCACTGTGGTTTTGATTTGTATTTCTCTGATGCCGAGTGATGTTGAGCACTTTTTCATGTGTCTGTTGGCCATTTGGATGTCTTCTTTTGAGAAGTGTCTGTTCATGTCTTCTATCCATTTCTTGATTGGATTATTTGTTCTTTGGGTGTTGAGTTTGAGAAGTTCTTTATAGATTTTGGATACTAACCCTTTATCTGATAGGTCATTTGCAATTATCTTCTCCCATTCTGTTGGTTGTCTTTTGGTTCAAAAATGAATCTTCTGATAAGGCCAGACCCTTGGGGATTGTCGTACAGGAAGTCAACTGTGCAGAAATGGCAGTCAGTTCTATGGATGAGAAAATGATGTTTGAGGTTGTTGGTTATTACCCACTTTTCATGGCGACCTGTTCCTGAAATCCCTGGAAGAAATTTCTCTCTGATCTTAGTGTCGAGAACAGTTGTAGGCTTCTACATCACAGTAGAATTCTGTAATTGATCAGATTTTCATCTTTGCATTGGGGTCTAAACATGAAGAGCCAAATGTGACCCAGTGCTAGCAAGTGAGCTAGCCCTCATTCTGTGCATAAAATCCTCAGCGGAATTTTAGTTTTCCTAGTCCTCTTCCCTTAAGAAAAATCTGTGGCATGTCTTTTGTAAATATGTTTTTCTCCTTGTGAATTGAATGTATTTATTTGGTGCTATATAGTATCCTCTTGTATATATGCACTAGAGTTTAATTCTCAATCCCATTATTGATAGGCATTTGCATTGTTTCCATTTTCCCCTGTTACAAACAAGGCTAATGGCGGTCCCCGTCTCTCTCTTTGCCCTGGTGCATGAGAGTGCACTGAGGAATGGAACCGCTGGGTTGTAGCCTGGGCTTGTTCTTTGCTTTGAGATTTGCCAAATTGCCCTCCAAGGCTCTGGTCCCAACTTACTTTCCCACCAGCCCTGAATGACAGTCTCACTCATGCCTTCCGCGATCATTGGGAACTGTTATAATGTCTGTCAATAGAATGGGCTGAAATGTCCCTCTGTTATTTTGTTTTGCATTTTCCTCAGCTGCTTGTGATACTGTGTCTTTTCCCATATGTATTTGTCTGATTGTGTTTCCTCCTATGTTGAGTTTCCAGGACACATCATTGGCCCACCTCACCCTCCAACCTGGGGTTTTGAGTGCATTTAATAAACATGTAGAGAAGCAGAACTTTCTAATTAGCTGATAAACTGGTAACAGAAAAAAGAGAAATGTATTGGATCAATTTTGATAAAAGCTTTTGCATAATTGGTAGGCATCATTTGCCCATTTTCTGGGTTGTTTATCATCTTCTTATTGATGGAAGGGAACTATGTAAATCTGTTTTTAAAAGTCACAGCTTTCTTGGGATATTATGCACATAACCAACCATAAAATTAGCCTTTTAAAGTGTACAGTCTAGTGGTGTTTAGTATATTCCCAGAGTTGTGTAACCATCACCACTGTCTAATTTTAGAACATTTTCGTCACCCCAGAAAAACCCTGTAAGCACTAGCAGCCATTCCCTATTTCTTCTTACCCCCATCTCCTGGCCCCAGGCAACTACAATTCTGTCCAATGCATTTGCTTATTTTAGACATTTCACGTAAATGGAATCATATAATAACATCCATTTTGAAATAAGATGGGGGTATAAATAAATACTTCGATGAGGTATAAGTCAGTTTTGCCTTTTTGAATTATGTAAGTGGTTTGCCATGCTTAGATGCTTTTTACTTGCATCTAAATCTATTTTGTTCCTCTAACCTAAGTTATGAATGATAAATATATACATTTTACAATCTGCCTTCCTGATTCCTGGCATCTTTCACCTTCAGGGATTTCCAGAGATCAACCTCTTCCCTTTGAAAAGGATTGGCCTGAAGCAAACCGTAGTCTAAACACGGCTCTTGGAAGAGCAGAGCTGAAATTCGGTTTTGTTTACATTTGGCTGAACTAAAAGGGGTCATTTCAAGAAAGAGTCAAGGACTAGAAAAGGAAATGGCCTGGAATGAGTCTAAAAGATTTAATGTTTAAAAATTGGGGAATTCTAAAGGAACTTCCAGCTACTATCAACTGCTTGATTAAAAAGGAATCCTACAAAGTGTTAGGGTAACCGGCCAAACCAGAGTTCTTTAGGGGCAAACATCAGAAAGTATATATATTTCTATGTATATATAATACCACGTGCAGGGAAGTGAAAAGGCAGACCATAAAGTTCCTCTAGGAAATAACATTCCTTAAGAGTTGAAGTTGGGGGGGGAGGCAGGCAAAGAAAGGGTGGGTCATATTGAATGAGAAGCTTCCAACTAGAAATTTTCAGCCCACGAGACAGAAAGGACTGGGTTAAATAGAGTTGGAAGTTTGATCTAACCAGTGAGTCAACTACAATGCTCTCACGTTTTGTTTTTCTAATCTTTCCAAAGCAGACAGTGGTTGTGGTCATTGATTTTCTCTGAATGTTCTGAGAGGCACAATGGTGGTTTTAATTTTATGGATTAGAAGTTAGTTCCATATCGTGTCATTTTCAGCAGATGTATTCCCCCTGTTTTTCAGTTGGGTTTTAGAAATCCAAGTTATTTGAACATATCTTTCCACGTGAAGCAGGTGCTATTTCTTTCCCCTAAAATGTAAACTCCTAGAGAGGCTTTGGAAACACACCCAGCACTTCTCACGGGCCCACAAGGGCCTAATAACAAAGACTATTTGCTGCCAGACGTAGAGAGTGACCTTGGATATTCTTATGCATACAGACTCCCATCTTCTCCCAGGAAGTATATGTATATCAAGATCTCTGGGGACAGGGGCACCTGGGTGGCTCAGCAGTTATTAAAGCCTCTTGCTTTGGCTCAGGTCATGATCTCAGAGTCCTGGGATAGAGCCCCGCATCGGGCTCTCTGCTCAGGGGGGAGCCTGCTCCCCCTCTCTCTGCCTGCCTCTCTGCTTGCTTGTGATCTCTCTCTCTCTGTCAAATAAATAAATAAAATCTTAAAAAAATAAGCTCTTTGGGGACATGTTAGATTTAGGCATAAATAAGACTATAAACTAAATGCTATATATATATATATATATATATATATATTTTTTTTTTTTTTTTTAACTTGAAACTTCCAGTTATTTCTTGCTGGTTAGCCTCTTCTATTTATGCAGTTTTCAAGAGAAAATTGTCTAATCCTCTAGTGGTTTCCTGAAGAAAGAATAAGGAGATTCACGAAACAGAGTCTAACACTTCAGTAACCTCTGCTAATTGTGAGAGCACAATCCAGACCCGAGCATATTTTTAGGAACTGCCGTTTATGATTTTCCGGCGCGTGTAAACTGGGGCTGTGGGATACGTGTTTCCAAGCCAAGGACCTCCTGGTCTGTGTTTATGTCTCACTCGTGATGGACATTGCAGACACTAACTCTCAGAGCGCCAACACGCCCCGAGCAGATTGTTGGGGCAAATAGACAGGAAAACGTGATCAACATCTTTTCTTTATTAATATGCTTATCAAGAGTTTTTGAAGAGACGAGCCTGAGAGCCTGAGCCTTGGTATAGCTTCTTTTGTGGGCTAACACACTTCAAAGTATTTAAATTATAAAGATTCAGTCAATAAAGAGAAGGTGTGCACCCCAGGCACTTTACCAGAGAGCTCAGCTCTTAATTGGCTGTCAAAAAGCACAGTGGAAGCAATTAATAGCTACAGAAGCCTTTTAAAGGACATGTTAATTATTCATTTTCCTAAATCTCTCCATTTCTGTTGTTGCATTCTTACAGGGCCTATGAGCAGCCATACTTTTCTATATAAGTGTTTCCTAAACTTTCGTATACAGATACCTGGGCTCTGTTCTAGGCCTCCCCCCATCCCTTGCCGCCATTTTCATTTAGTTGGTCTGGGACAGGGCTTAGGAATTTGCAGGGGTGTGCAGTAGCCCTAGGTGATTTTGACCCCCATGATACTCACCACCTCTTAGAAACTAGACGTAAACACATCAAAATTTTCTGTGTGCTATGTTCCCATAGATTATGTTGCAGATAGATACAAGGCAATTTCCTGTGGGGGTGCCTGGCCAGCATTGGAAGAGCGTGTGCCTCTTGCTCTCAGGGTTGTGAGTTCGAGCCTCACACTGGGTGTAACGATGTCTTAATCAATTATTATTATTTTTTTTAAAGGAGACAATTTCCTATGAAGAAAATTTTGCATCTCTTGTAAAACTGTTGTTTTCATGATGTTATTCAATATTTTTATGAGTCTTTTATATAAGAAATGATGTGACAAAATTTTTTCAAAGATTTATTTATGAGAGAGAAACCCAAGCAGACGCCTCAGTGAGCACAGAGCCTGATACAGGGCTTGATCTCACCACCCTGAGAAGTCATGGTCTGAGCTGAAACCAAGGGTCAGACACTTAACCAACTGCACCATCCGGGCATTCCTTATGTGACAAATTTATCTGAGAATTTCCCGAGTGACAGGAAAAAGTTTTCCTCACCTGAAAAACTGATTTCCTTCCAACTAACAACCAAAACAATAAAAATTATCTCGCCTCTCCCCCTCCCTGGAATATCCAGGGGAAACTCGGAGAACAAAAAAGCATGTCATTTGAGGTTCTCTGCTAGATATTCTCCTTGCTCTCTTCCTCAATAGGCTTCTGAACTCTTTTTTTCCCATTTAGGTTCTAGCTGTTCTGGTGCAAATCACTTTTTATTGTTTATAATGCTTTCTGAGAAGTAGGGAGGAGAAATTACAAAATGTAAGTAAAACATTTAATATATTGTAGCCTCGTAATGTTGCCAGTAATTCTCTTGCATTCAACTGGAAACCAAGGTCCTGTGTTGACCTGGGCTGCTTTTCCGGTTCCCCACACTCCTCATGCCCACTTTGGGTTTCTCTCATTCCCTGAGGATACATTATCCTAACTGAGCTGGCCCCGTGGTGGTCTTTCTATCCACTTTGCTCGTAACCCTTCTTCAGCAGGTTTCTCAAACTTAACAATATTGCTTAAATCTGCTGTCTTCAACAATGTCTGATATTTTGTGTTTATTCATCAAAAGAATCTCATTTATTTTCCAGAACTTCTTATCACCAAAAACTGGAAACAACTTTATTTATTTATTTTTTTTAAGATTTTATTTATTAATTTGACAGAGAGAGATGACAAGTAGGCAGAGAGGCAGGCAGAGAGAGAGGGGGAAGCAGGATCCCTGCTGAGCAGAGAGCCCGATGTGGGGCCCGATCTCAGGACCCTGAGATCATGACCTGAGCCGAAGGCAGAGGCTTAACCCACTGAGCCACCCAGGCGCCCCTGGAAACAACTTTAAATGTCCTTTAGTGGGCAAATGGGTAAATAAACTGATATATCCATGTAATAGACTACTGTTTAGCATTATACTAAGTGAAAGAAGTCAGTCTCCAAAGATTATATACTATAAGATTGCACTTGTTCGAGATGCAGAAAAAGGCAAAACTATAGAAACAGAGAACAGGTTGCCAGAGGTTGGGGTGAGGAGAGGGTCTGACCAAAAGGAGAACATGGGCGAATTCTTTAGGGTATTGGAATGTTCTGTGTCCTATTTGTGGAGGTGGTTACAGGAATCAGTGCATGTTAAAACTGGTAGGATTGGGGATCTGGGTAGCCCTACCAGTGAAGCATCTGCCTTCAGCTCAGGTCATGATCCCGAGATCCTGGGATCGAGTCCCGCATTGGGCTCCTCACTCATCAGGGAGCCTGCTTCTCCCTCTGCCTGCCGCTCCCCCACCCTGTGTGTGCTCTCTCTCTCTGACAAATAAATAAATAACATCTTAAAAAAACCCGAACTTAAAAAAAACCCATTTAAAACATGTTAAAAAAACAAAACCTCATAGGATTGTACACAATGTGAATTCTATTGTATGCAGAGTATTTAAAGAAGACAAACCACAGACTAGGAGAAAATGTTTGCAAAACATATATTTATTAGAAGCCTTGTAACCAGAATTATAATGAATTCTCAAAAGTCAATCATAAGAGAACAAAAAAAAGCAGTCAAAAATGAAGATTTTTTTTTAAAGATTTTTATTTACTTATTTGACAGAAAGAGAAGGAGAGAGAGAGCAGAGGGAAAGAGGACAAGCAGACTCCCCATGGAGCAGGGAGCCCAAAGTGGGGCTCAGTCTCAGGACCCTGAGATCATGACCTGAGCCCAAGGCAGAAACTTATCTGACTGAGCCACCCAGCCATCCAAAAAATGATGAATAATTGGAATAGACATTTCATCAAAGACAATGTACAGATGGCAAGTAAACACATGAAAAGATGCTCAACATTGTCATTATAGAAATGCAAATCAAAACCGCCATGAAATATACCTGTTCCCATTGGTAAAATAATAATAATAATAATAATAATAATAATAATAACCTGACAATACCAAGTGCTGGTGAGGATTCAGAACACCTGAAACAGTCCCACCCTGCTTGTGGGAATGGAAGATGGTTATAGCCATGCTGGAAAACAGTTGGTGTTTCTTTCAAAACTAAGCAGGGGCCCCTGGGTGGCTCAGTCAGTTGAGCAACCGATTCTTGATTTCAGCTCAGGTCATGATCTCAGGATTGTGAGATCGAGCCCTGCGTTGGGTTCTGCAATGGGCATGGAGCCTGCTTAAGATTTTCTCTCCCTATGCCCCTCCCTGCTTGCTCTCTCTCTCTCTCTCAGAAATAATTAATAAAACAAAATTAAGCATATCATATGCTCCAACAATTCCACTTCAACGCATTTATCCAAGGAAAAATGAACACAAATGTTTGCATAAAAACCTATACGTGAATGGTTGAAGCAGCTCTATTCATAATTGTCCCAAATTGTAAACAATCTAAATGTTCTTCAGCTGCTAAGTGGGTAAGCAATCTGGTCCATCCATACATTACATACTATTGATACACTCAACGGAACAGATGAATTTCAATTACGTGATGCTACGTGAAAGAAGTCAGGCTCAAAAGCTCATCTAACTGGACGATTCCATTTCTATGACACATAGAAAAGGAGAGAAGTACAGGAACAATAAACAGATCAATAATTGCTGGGGGTGGAGGAAGGGGTTAACTAGAAGGTACACAAGGGAATGTTTCAGAGTGCTCTAACTATTCTGTATGTTGATTATGATGGTAGTTACAAAAGCATACACAAACCATATGCATTTATCAAAACTCAGAGAATTATACACTATAAAGAGTAAATCTTACTGTATGTGAATTATACCTCAAGGAGTCTGATTTAAAAAAATCAATATGGCCCTCAGAGCTGGAAGAACTTGGCATTATGTAAATTTCACTTTCTTTTCTTTCAGTGTCCTTTTCAAATCAGCTCAGCAATGTATTACTCACCTTGCGAAGCATTTCTTGGACTACAACAGAAGTTTAAAGCTAGGTTTCTGATCTCACGTTGTTAATAATTAGGAGGACAGGCATTGCAATTTAGACTTTATCTGATAAGTAATAAATGATCGTTCCAGAGTCCTTAAGTGGAGAGATGACTAATGAATACACCACCTGAAAGGTCAATCAGAACGTTCTGCATTGTATATATTATAGCTGGGAGGTACTGAAGGGGAGACCCTGAAACAATCGAGCTAACCTACAAGTACGGTGGGTGATAAGCATGTAGACAGGGGCGAGGCACTGTTCGAATCCCGAGAGTCAGATCAAGGACACAGTCAGGGACAAAGCAGGGGCACCTAAAAAAGGACAAATGCCCGGCTTTGTGAAACTGCACAAACCTTGGCGACCTATAGAGAAGGGCACCATACATTTTTCTGTCTTAGGGCCAAGTTGTAATCTGTTTCTGTGTTTCTTTCCAGCAGAGATGGAAAGGAAACGATAAATCTAAAGACACTAACAACAACAACAACTAATAATAATAATAATGGCTGTAGTAGTAATAATAATACAATGTCAGGAATGAAGTAGAGAAGGAATAAACAAAGTTATGATCTTGAAAGAATGTACCATTAATAAAGAGGGGAAATATGACAGGCTTGAAAGGAGGAGGATCCGGGGATTTGTTTTGGACCTCGTGTCGTTTGATGTGAGAGCGGGTCATTCAGTTTGGAGATTTTCTCTCTTTTCCAGCTGCCCTGGGCTCCTTTGTTGTTCTGGAACAAGCCAGGCCTATTTCTACTGCAGAGCCTTTGAACTAGCTGTTTCATTGGCCTGAAATGCTCCCCCCACCCCCGCATGATATCTCCCACACTTTCTCCAGTTCTTTACTGATACCCCATCTCTAAATGACCACCCCATTTAAAACTGTAACTGGCCTTCTCAAGTTCTATATTCTGCTTTCTTAGCTTCTTTTTCCTAGTGCTATTATGTCCTTCCTTCTAGCTTATGTTACGTACTTAGAATGCCTCTCGTTTGCTACGCATGCAAGCCCATAATGGCAGGGATCATTCCCAATTTGATTCATGGATGCACCCCAGGCACCTAGAATAGTACCCAGCACACCGTAGGTGTTCAATAAATATCTGTGAAAAAGTGAATTGCGATAATGAACATTTATGGAACATACGCTTAGATGAAGCACTTTACCAAATGCTTTACATTATTGATCTCATTGAATCCTTAACAGTCACTCTCTGGGCGGAGGTCCCATTTAGTCCCATTTTACAGAGAAGGAGACAGAGGCTTAGGCAGATTACAAGACCGATCCAAGTTGACGGAGAGCTAGCAAGAAGTGAAGCCCGTGCTCAAACACAGAAATGCCCGTCGCCAGAGCCTGCATCTGGCCCACGACCCCTCACACCACCTCTTCCCTGGGAAGCACTCGGAAGCCCAGCACATTCTTGGTTGACAGATCAGATCTGCAGGACGGATTTGTGAGTGAAAGCCATTTGAAGGAATGACTTATCTAAGAGAAACCTTGTACCAGTGGCCTGGAGAGACAGAGAGGCTGAGATAGCTGCCATGCATACTTTCGGAAGATAATAAAACAGGAATTTGAACCCAGAGTTTTCACTCTTCAGTGGTTTCTAAGGGCTACGAGGTTTAAATTCACATTTCCCCCTCCCTCCCTTTCTAAAAGGGAAATAAAGGCTGAATCCCTTTGATCCGCCAATTTTTGGCAAAGCCCACCAAAAATAAGATTCCCTGAAGGCTGGCACTTACTGGAATTGTTTTATGTGAACAGTTCACGGGGTTTCTGTTCTACCAAACAAGGCACATTTACCATTCTGTACACCGTAGCTCTAAGATTCATTATAGAAATGGGACTGACAGCACAAGACTAGTATTGGAGGAAAAATCGTAAGTTGGATCCTTGTTTTACCAATTCTGGCAGCAGCCCTGGGTCATAAAAATATTTCTTAACCCCTCTGGACGGGGATTTACCCTTCCGGTGCGTCTTTGGGGCAGGATGACCTTTCACTCCCTTTGGATGGGCGCCCTCTCGCGGTGGACAGCGAGTTTGCACATCTCCATCCAGCTCCAAGGCTTTTTGTGAGCCAAGAGCAGTTTTGTGTAGATCATTCCCTGATATCCCCGGTAAAAGTACACCCTGTATGATTTTACTTCTTGAGCGGTCCCTGGTGTGCTTTAATCATAAGGGCAGCTATGCCGTTTTTATTTCTAGACCTTTTCACTGTATATTTGTATGCCAGCTGTTGTTACTGTGACCGATTTTAGTTATAATTGGTTTCTCCATTTTATGGAGGGTGATTGGTCAATCAGAGTAGGAAAACATTTGAGATAAGTTTAACAGGGCTTCACATTTTAAATTATAAACTCGTCCTTTACCCAAACAACTCTGCATTTTTGTGTTAAAAGCATAATATGAGTGTCAGCCTGGGAAATATCAGAGTGTCTTGGGATTGGGAGTGGATCTCATTTCAAAGCTGTCTTAAGATCAGGGAGAAAATGGCAAGATTTGGGGAGAGGCAAGAGGGTGAAGATTGTGTAAACCTTTGGAATGTGTCTCTCATGCATGGATGCTTGAGACTTTGCCTCCTGGAAAATGATAACAGATAGTAGTTATCGATCCCTTGCCCTGATTTTAATTCTCTTATATAATGGCTGCCATTTTAACTTCAGTAAATTAAGGGACAATGTCTTATGCTTATTTCATGATACACTGAAAAGGTCTTGGATCTTTGGAGTCAAACAGAACAAAATTTGAATCTAAACTCTGATACTTAGCAATATGACTTTGAGCAAATTACTTCACCTCCCCTATTGTAACCAAGGGACACGAGCCGCCATGTTGGTTGGTCAGAGGAGGTCATGATTGTAAAGGGCTTCGCCTAGTGCCTTTCACTTGGAAGTTTACCCACTCGCCGCTGATTTATTATAATCTACTTGGGATGACAAGACACCCACTAAAATACTGAACAGGCAGACAGGGTAATAATGAATTGAAAATATTTGATGTGTACCACACATTTTCCTTGTTGTCCTATCAGTTTCTCTGTGTTTGAAGGCTATCCGAATAAGTGTGTATAAATTTAGAATTGTTATATCTTCCCGGTACATGGAAGCTTTAAAAAATATCCTTGTGTAGTAACCCTTAAAAATATTGTTTCCTTAGAATCTACTCTTTGACACTGTCCCAGGTATGCCTGTTTTTTGGTTTTTGTTTTTGGCTAATATTCGCTTGGTTTAAGTCTATAATTACAAATCTGCCGTTCTGAAAACCATAAAGCTCCAAAACAAAATTTTTCTCATAATTTATTTGACAGCAAAATGTGGTCAATGCTGAGGTAAAGCTGTGTATATTCTTATTCTACTTCGTGTGAATATTTGTTTCAGAAATATTACTGTGTTTGATTATGAGGTGATGCTTTCAAACCCCAATGAGAGGGTTACATGAAATATAACACGTGACCTATATTAATTTCTTAAATTAAAATTAACCTGAATTTGGAAACACATTTGGTTCTAGGGTTCAGGTTACTATATGCATTTTGAGTTTGGGTTATATATGTATATATATGCATTTTTTTTTTCTGTGTTCTCATGTTTTAGATGTATATCTTTAAGTAACATTTAGGTGAATTTGTGCTATTTTAAGTAGCTATTTAACTACCTAACGTAATAATCTGTCTTTTAAATGAAAGATTTTGTCTATTTACGTCTATTTCTGATGTATTTGCATTTTTTTTCCTGTCTTTTCATTTATTTTGCTTCCTAATTGTTCCACATTATCTATACTTTCCTCCTTTCCAGCATTCTACTGGATTAATTGACCTTCCCTTTCTCTTTTCTCCAAGTTTTATGCTCAATTAGCTAGGAAGTTTTACCCTCTTTATCTCTTAATTATTCATTTTGAGATAATTTCATGCATATTTAATTTACAAAGTCCAAAATTAATATCTTTAGTCTATGCCTCAAAAATTCCAAAACATTTCATTGCTTTAACTCTGAACACTCTCTCAGCTTACTCTGTTTGATCTTGCTTATTTATTTTTTATTGAAGAGTAATTAGCATACCGTGCTATATTAGTTTCAAGGGTATGATATAGTGATTCAACAGTTCTATGCATTACTCAGCACTCACCACATAAGTACACTATTAATCCCCTTCACTGATTTCCCCCATCACCCCACCCACCCTGCCCTCTGGCAACTAACAGTTTGTTCCTGTAATTGAGAGTCTGATTTTTTGTTTCTCTTTCTTCTTTGTTCTTCCATTTGTTTTGTTTCTGAAATTCCACAGTTGAGTGAAATCATATGGTACTTGTCTTTCTCTGACTGCTTCTTTCACTCAGCATTATACCCTTCAGGTCCTTACCTATTGTTACAAATGGCAAGATCTTGTTCCCTCTTAGGACTGAGTAATTAATATTCCATTGTGTATGTATACTAACTCTTCTTTATCCATTCATTTATTGATGGAAACTCGGGCTGTTTACACAATTTGGCTCTTGTAAATAATGCTGCAACAAATGAAGGAGTGCATACATCTTCTCAAATTAGAGTTTTGGTATTCTTTGGTAAATACCCAGTAGGGCTGTTGCTGGGTCGAGTAGTTCCATTTTTTTTAACTTTTTGAGGAACTGCCATACTGTTTTCCATGGTGGCTGTACCAATTTGCAGTCCCACCAACAGTGCACGAGGGTTCCTTTTTCTCCACATCCTTTCCAACACTTGTTAGTGCTTGTGTTTTGATTTTAGCCATCCTGACAGGTGTGAGGTGATATGTCATTGTGGTTTTGATTCCTGATGATGAGTAATATTGAGCATTTGTCATGTATCTGTTGGCCCTCGGGATGTCTTCTTTGCAGAAATACCTGTTTGTGGGGTGCCTGGGGGCTCAGTGGGTTAAAGCCTCTGCCTTCGGCTCAGGTCATGATCTCAGGGTCCTGGGATGGAGCCCCACATCAGACTCTCTTGCTCCGTGGGGAGTCTGCTTCCCCCTCTCTCTGCCTGCCTCTCTGCCTACGTGTGCTCTCTCTGTCAAAAAAATAAATAAAATCTTTAAAAAAATATATCTATTCATGTCTTCTGCCCATTTTTTAATTGGATTATTTGTTTTTTTGGGTGTTGAGTTGTATCAGTTCCTTATATATTTTTGATACCAACCCTTCGTTTGGATATGTCATTTGCAAATATCTTCTCCCATTCCGTAGATGCCTTTTTGTTCTGTTAATGGTTCCCTTTACTGTGCAAAAGCTTTTTAGTTTGGTGTAGCCCCACTAGTTTAATTTTGCTTTTGTTCCCTTGCCTGAGGAGACATATCTAGAAAAATATTTCTATAGCTGATGTAGAAGAAATTGCTGCCTGTATTTTCTTCTAGGAGTTTTATGGTTTCAGGTTTCACATTTGGGTCTTGAATCCATTTTGAGTTCTTTTTTGTCTGTCATGTAAGAAAGTGGTCCAGTTTCATTCTTTTGCATGTAGCTGTCCAGTTTTCCCAGCATCGTTTGTTGAAGAGACTGTCTTTCCCCTCTTGTATGTTCTTGGTTCTTTTGTTATAAGTTAATTAAGCATATATACATGGGTTTATTTCTGGGCTCTCTATTCTGTTTTATTGATCTATGTGGGTATTTTTGTGCCCATACCACATTGTTTTGATTATGACAGCTTTGTAGTGTATCTTGAAATCTGGGATTACAATACCTCCCTTTGTTCTTTCTCAAAATTGCTTTGGCTAGTTGGAGACTTTTGTGGTTCCATACAAATTTTAGTATTATTTATCCTAGTTCTGTGAAAAATTTTGTTGGTATTTGATAAACATTAAATCCATAAATTTCTCTGGGTAGTATGGACATTCCAACATTATTTATTCTTCCAGTCCATGTGCATGGAGTATGTTTCCATTTGTTTGTGTCATTTTCAACTTCTTTCCTCAGTGTTTTATATTTTTCAGAGTACATGTCTTTCACCTCCTTGATTAAATTTCTTTCTAGGTATTTTATTCTTTTTGGTGGAATTGTAAATGGGATAATTTTCTAATTTCTCTTTCTGCTTCTTAATCATTAGTGTATAGAAATGGAACAGATTTGTGTATATTGATTTTGTATCCTGAGACTTTACTGAATTCATTTATCAGTTCTAGTAGTTTTTTGGTCAAGTCTATAGGGTTTCCTATATAGTATCATATCATCTACAGATATGGAAAATTTTACTTCTTCCTTACCAATTGAGATACCTTTTGTTTCTTTATGTTGTCTAATTGCTGTGGCTAAGACTTCCAGGACTACGTTGAATAACAGTGGTGGGAGTGGACAAGCTTGTCCTGCTCCTGATCTTCAACCATCAGGTGATACAGATGAAAAACTCTGTATTTCACCATTGAGGATGATGTTAGCTGTGGGTTTTTTCATGTGTGGCCTTTATTATGTTGAAGTTTGTTCCCGCTAAACCTAGTTTGTTGAGAGTTTTTTTATCATGAATGGATGTTGTACATTGTCAAATGCTTTTTTTGCATCTATTGATCTGATCATACGGTTTTTATCCTTTCTCTTATTAATGTGATACATCATGTTGATTGATTTGAGAATTTTGAACTATGTTTGCATCCCTAGAATAAATCCTACTTGATCATGGTGGATGATTTTTTAAAATGTATTGTTGAATTCAGTTTGTTAATATTTCATTGAGGATTTTTGCATCTGTATTCAACAGAGATATTGGCCTATAGTTCTCTTTTTTTGTAGTATCTTTGGTTTATAGTAATACTGGACTTGTAGAATGAATTTGAAAGCTTTCCTTCCTCTTCTGTATTTTGGACTAGTTTGAGAAGAATAGGTATTAATTCTTTAAATGTTTGATAGAATTAACCTATGAAGTCATCTGGTGCAGGACTTTTGTTTGTTGGGAAGTTTTTGATTGCTGGTTCAATTTCATTACTGGGAATTGGTCTGTTCAAATTTTCTATTTCTTCTTGATTCAGTTTTGGAAGATTATATATTTCTAGGAATTTATCTTTTTTTTTCTAGGCTGTACAATTTGTTGGCTTATAATTTTTCATTATCTTCTCTTATAATCTTTTGTATTTCTGTGGTGTTGATGGTTATTTCTCCTCTTTCATCTCCGATTTATTTATTTGAGTTCTCTCCCTTTTTTTTTCTTGGTGACTCTGGCTAAACATACCAATTTTGTTGATCTTTTCAAACAACCAGCTCCTAGTTTCATTGATCTGTTTTATTGATTTTTCAGTCTCTATTTCCTCTTTCTCTGCTTTAATGATCATTATTTCCTTTCTTCTACTCTCCTTGAGTTTTGTTTTTTCTTCTTTTCTAGCTCCTTTAGGTGTACAGTTAGGTTGTTTTTTGAGATTTTCTTACTTCTCAATGTAGGCCTGTATTGCTATAAACATCCCTTAGAACTGCTACTGCTGCATTCCAAAGATTTTGGACCATTGCCTTTTCATTTTGATTTGTCTCCATGTATCTTTTTTATTTCCTTTTTGATTTCTTGGTTGACCCATTCATTGCTTAGTACCATGTTATTTGGCCTCCACCTATTTATGTTCTTTCCAGAATTTTTCTTGTGATTTGATTTCTAGTTTAATACTGCTGTGGTCAGAAATACATGCATGATATGATTTCAGTCTTTCTGAATTCATTGAGACTTGTTTTGTGGTCCAATATGTGATCTGTTCTGGAGAATGTTCCATGTGCACTTGAAAAGAACATATGTTCTGCTGGTATTAGATGCAGTATTTTATATATATCTGTTAGGTACATCTGGTCTAATGTGTCATTCAAAGCCTGTTTCCTTGTTGACTTGCTGTCTGAATGATCTATCCAATGGCATAAGTGGGGTGTTAAAGTCCCTTGCTATTATTGCATTACTATCAATTTCTTCCTTTATGTATGTTAATAGTTGCTTTATGTATTTAGGTACTCCTGTGTTGGGTCCATAAATAGTTAACATTGGTTATATTCTCTTGTTGGCTTGTTCCCTTTATCATTATGTAGTGCTCTTCTTTGTTTCTTGTTATGGTTATGTTTGTGATTAGTCTTACCAGGGATTTGGTTCCTAACTGTATCTCTGCCCCTTTTCTTTCTTTTTTTTTTTTTTTTTAAGATTTTATTCATTTATTTGACAGAGAGAGAGATCACAAGTAGGCAGAGAGGCAGGCAGAGAGAGAGAGGGAAGCAGGCTCCCCGCTGAGCAGAGAGCCCGATGCGGGGCTCGATCCTAGGACCCTGAGATCATGACCTGAGCTGAAGGCAGAGGCATTAACCCACTGAGCCACCCAGGCCCCTCTGCTCCTTTTCTGATGTGGCCTCTCTACAGTTAACTGTGTGGAAAGTCTCTTCTGCCAGTCTTTGGGTCATTTTCAAAGTGAGTTCCACTGAGGTGGCTATTATCTCAGTGTGTCCGTGAGGTGAGGTGAGTTCAGGGCCCTCCTACTCTGCCATCTTCCCAGAATTAGTTATTTAGTTGTTTTAAACCATAAAAATTTGATATGATTTTTTAATGAAAATGTTTATTTTGATCTACATCTCTATTTACCAATTTGTTTGCACATCAACCATTTATCTAACACATATGTCTGAAGATTTACTATAGGTCTAGGGACTCAAGAAGTGAAGAAAATAAAGTCTTTGATCTTCAGAGACCTCCAACTCATGTTAATGGTCTCTTCCTACACCTCAGATCTTCCTTCTGGGATCATTTTCCTTCTTCCTGCACATTTTTTAAAGGTTCCTTTACTGGAGGTTTGTTGAATCAATTATTTTTGCTTTTTAGATAGCTTTTTTTGAGATCTAATTCATGGGCCATAGAGTTATCTCACTTAAAGTATACAATTAAGTGGTTTTTAGTACACTCAGACATACGTGCAGATATAACCACAGTCAATTTTAGGGCATTTTCAAAAAGAAAACTC
>CM053608.1:119357283-119369907 GCA_028646535.1 Procyon lotor | reverse complement strand
AACCTCTTACCTCTTTTTCCTCTCTATGGATTTGACTATTCTGGACATTTCATCTGAATGGAATCACACAATATGTGACATCTTGTATCTGGCTTCTTTAACAATGTTTTCATGGGTCCTCCATTTTATAGGCTATATCAGTACTTCATCCCATTTTATGATCAGATAATATTCCATTCTAAA
Source organism: Procyon lotor (assembly GCA_028646535.1). NCBI lineage: Eukaryota > Metazoa > Chordata > Mammalia > Carnivora > Procyonidae > Procyon > Procyon lotor. The sequence goes on along the minus strand of CM053608.1, from coordinate 119,369,724 downwards.
GATATACCATATTTTGCTTATCCATTCATCACTTGATTGACATTTGGCATCTCTCTACCTTTTAGCTATTATGAATAATGCTGCTGTCAACATTTATGTACAAGTTTTTGTGTGGGCATGTTTTCTTTTCTCTTGGGTATACACTTAGGAGTGGAATCACTGGGTCACATGGTAACTCTACATTTAATTATTTGAAAAACTGCCAGATTATTTTCCAGAGTAGCTACACCACTTTACATTCCCACCAGCAGGGATGAGGTTCCAATTTCTATACAACCTTACCAACACGCATTGCTGACTTTTGGATTCTAGTCATCCTAGTGCTTGTGAAGTGTATCTTACCTTGGTTTTGATTTATATTTCTTTGATGAGTAATGATGTTGAGCTTCTCTTCATGAACTTATTGGCCATGTGTATATCTTCCTTGGAGAAATGTCTATTCAGATCCTTCACCCAATTTTTAAATTGGCTTATTTGCTTTTTTATTGTTGAGTTGTGTGTGCTTTTTCTACAGTGTACATAAATGACGCTTATCAGATAATATGATTTTCAATATTTTTTTCCCATCAGTGGGTTGTGTATTAGTTTCTTGATAGTGTTCTTTGAAGCACAAATGTTTTTAATTTTTATGAACTCAAATTTATCTATTTTTTTCTTTGCTACTCATGCTTTTGGTGTCGTAGCTAAGAATCCATTGACAAATCCCAGGTTATGAAGACTTACTCATATTTTTTTCTAAAAATTTTACAGTCATAGCTTTTACATTTAGGTCTGCCCTTCATTTCTAGTTAATTTTTATATATGTTGTGAGATAAAGGTTCAATTTCATTCTTTTGCATGTAGTTTTCCAGTAGTCCCAGCATCATTTGTTGAAAAGACTGTTCTTTCCCCATTGAATGATCTTTGTCACATTGCTGAAAATCATTTGACCATAGTCACATGGTTTTATTTCTGAACTCTCTATTCTATTGATCTGTATGCCTATGCTTATGCTGTAAGAATTGTATTGATTATCATTGCTTTGTATTAAGTTATGAAACCAGGTAGTGTGAGTCTTCTAACATTGTTGTTCTTTTCAAGATTGTTTTGGCTATTCTGGATGATTTATAGTTCCATTTAAATTTTAGGATTGACTTATGAATTCAAGTCACATGGAATTCTGTTAGAAATTGCTTTGAATCTGTAGATCAATTTGAGTATTGCCATCTTAACAATATTATGTCCTCTGATCTATGAGCATCAGGTGTTCTTCCATTTATTTAGATCTTTAAAATTTTTCAACAATGTTTTGTAGTTGTCAGACTACAGTATTGCACTTCTTTTGTTTAATTTATTCCTGAGTGTTTTTTTTCCCCAAATATGTTTATTTTATTTTTTCAGTGTTACAGGTTTAATTGTTCATGTACCACACCCAGTGCTGCATGCAATACGTGCCCTCCTCAATACCCACCACCAGTGTTTTCTTTTTGATGCTGTTATAACTGGAATTGTTTTCTTAATTAAAATTTCAGATTATTCAGGTGCCTGGCTGGCTCAGTGGGTTAAGCCTCTGCCTTTGGCTCAGGTCATGGTCTCAGGGTCCTGGGATCGAGCCCCGCATCGGGCTCTCTGCTCAGCGGGGAGACTGCTTCCTCCTCTCTCTGCCTGCTTGTGATCTCTCTTTGTCAGATAAATAAATAAAATCTTTAAAAAAATATTTCAGATTATTCATTGCAAGAACATAGAAATACAATTGATCTTTGATATTGATCATGAATTGTGCACATTTCTGAACTCATTTATTAGAGCTAATAATTTTTAGTGGAATCATTATTAGGATTTTATATATACAAGATCATGCCATTTTCAAGAAGAAATAGTTTTATTTCTTCTTCTCAAATCTGGATGCCTTTTCTTTTTCTTGCCTAATTGTCTTAGCTAGAACTTCCAGTACAAAATGTTGCATAGAAGTGGTGAGGAACAGACATCCTTGTCCTGTTACTGAACTTGAGAGGAGATCCTAGTTTTCATTATTAAGTATAATTATAGCTGTGAGATTTTCCTAGATGCCCTTTATCAGGTAGAGGAAATTCTCTTATCTTCCTATTTTATTGATTTAAAAAAAAAACAACTCTGATACAGTGTTTGAATTTTATCATATGCTTTTCTTGCATCTAGTAAGATGATCTTGTGGTTCTTTTTATTCAACCCATATGGTGTATTACATTAATTGATTTTTAGATGTTAAACCAACCTTATATTCCTAGGATAAGTCCTATGTGACCATGGTGTATCATTCTTTTTGTATATTGCTGGATCTAGTTTGCTAGTATTTTATGGAGGATTTTTACATTCATATTCATGACACCACAGTGGTCTTTCATTTTTCTTTGTGAAGTTTTATCTGGTTTTGGTGTCAGGTCAATATTGGATTCATAGAATGAATTGGGAAATGTTCCTTCCTTTTCCCTCCCTTCCTTCCTTCCTTCCTTCCTTCCTTCCTTCCTTCCTTCCTTCCATTCTTTCAGAATGTGAAGAATTAGTATTAATTCTTTAAATGTTTGATTTACTTGGTGTAACCATTTGAGCCTGGGCTTTTTTGTGTATGTTGGTAGTATTTTAATTATAATTTCAATCTCTTTATTTGTTGTGTGTCTATTCAGATTGTCTATTTCTTCTTCTTCTTCTTCTTTTTCTTTTTAAGATTTTATTTATTTATTTGACACAGAGAGAGAGAGATCACAAGTAGGCAGAGAGGCAGGCAGAGAGAGGAGGGGAAGCAGGCTCTCTGCTGAGCAGAGAGCCTGATGCGGGGCTCAATCCCAGGACCCTGAGATCATGACCTGAGCTGAAGGCAGAGGCTTTAATCCACTGAGCCCCCAGGTGCCCCTATTTCCTCTTCTTTTTAAAGATTTTATTTATTTGAGAGAGAGAGCGAGCGCATGCGCACACAAGTGGGATGAGGGACAGAGGGAAAAGCGGTCGCCCTGTGTAGCAAGGAGCCTGATGAAGGACTCGATCCCAGGACCCTGATATCTTGACCTGAGCTGAAGGCAGAGGCTTTAACCCACTGAGCCACCCAGGCATCCCAACTACTAAATATTTTATTAATTTCTTCTCTGATCATTATTATTTTTCCCTGGTACTTATTTTAGGTTTAGTTTGCTCTTCTTATTCTAGTCTAAAGGTGGAAAATTAGATTATTGATTTAAGATCGTTGTTCTTTGTTAGCTACAAATTTACAACAATGAATTTCCCTCTAAGCACTACTTTAGCAGCTTTCCCTAGGTTTTGGTCTGCTGTGTCTGTTTCCATTCATCTCCATCTCCCATCCCTTTTGACTTCTTTTTTGACCCGACTTATTAATTTTTTCTTTTATAGGTCATCCTTTTGATGTTATATCTAAAAACTCATCACCAAATGTAAGGTCACCTAGATTTTCTCATTTGTTACCTTCTAGAAGTTTAATAGTTGCATTTTACTCTTTTGGTTGTGGTCCATTTTGAGTAAATTTATGTAACAGGTGCAAGGTCTATGTCGAGATTCTGTTGTTTGGTTGTTTGTGGATGTGCAGTTGTTTCAACACCATTTGTTGAAAAGACTCCTTTCTTCATTGCATTGCCTTTGCTATTTTCCATTTAATTATCTTTTGTTACTTTTTTTTTTTTAGTGGTTCCTCTAGAGTTTGCCATTACTTTTGACTTTATCAGAATCAGTTTCAGATTCACATGACTTAATTCCAGTGAGATATAGAAACATTAATCTTATTTAGCTCTATTCTCTTTTCTTCCTTTTTTTGTGGCATTGTCATTATACATATTACATTTATAAATGTTATAAAAATACATTGTTATAATTATTACATTATATAATACATAATTTTATGTAATTTATTTACATATTTTTATGTAGTAAAATTTACATTTATTAAATTTACACAATCCAATTTAATTAATTTAATTTAATTATTTAATTTAAATTTACATAATTTGTGTAATTTAATTTAAATTTATATAATTTATGTAATTTTATGTAATAAATATCAAATAATATGATATATTTTATGTCTTTTAAGGAAGCTAAGACTAGCAAAGAGAGCAAGTATACATCTATAGCTTTTGGTATGTTAAGCTTATTTAGCATTTGTTGTACTCTCAAAAGCATGTTATGATTTCTGGTTCTCTCCATTTGTTCTTGTGGAGTTACCATCTGTAATCATTTTCTTAGTCCAGTACAGCTTTGCTCCCACTCACACTTTTTGTGCTCTTATTGGTAAATACATTACATTTACATATGTTGTAGACCCAACAATGCATTATACAAATATTGTTTTAGATGACTGCTTTACAAATCAGTGAAGTTTATAAAAAGAAAAAATGCATTTATGAGTGCCTTTTGTAATTACATATTTAGATTTTTCAGTGTTCCTTGTTTTTCACATCGATTCAGATTATCATCTGGAATCACTTCCTTCCAGCCTGAAAAATTTCCATTAGTATTTCTTGCAAAGCAGTTCTGTTGTCAACAAATATTCTCATTTTTTTGTTTATCTGGTAATGTCTTTATTTACCCTTTACTTTGAAAGACAACTTTGCCAAATATAAGATTATTTTATTTTAACTGAAATATAATTGACATACAATACCCTTTAGTTTTGGGTGTACATCATAGTGACTCAATATTTTATGCATTATGGAATGATTCCCACAATAAGTCTTATTACCATCTGTCTCCGTACTAAGTTATTATAAAATTACTGACTATACCCCCTATGCTATGCTTCCCATCCGTATGACTTATTTATTTTATAACTGAAAGTTTGTACCTCTTAACCCCCTTCACCTCTTTTGCTCACCAGCCCCCCCAACACCTCCCTACTCTGGTAGCCAAGGGTTTGTTTCCTGGATCTATGAGTCTCTTTCTGTTCTGTTTCATTTGCTTTGTTTTTTATATTCCACATATAATATTCATCTTTCTTTACTTTACTTCACTTAGCATAGTACCCTTAGGTCCATCTGAGTTGTTGCAAATGGCAAGATTTCATTCTATGTTATGGCTTAGTAATATTCCATTGTATGTATACACAAAATCTTCTTTATTGATCATCTTTATCCCTCTATGGATGGATATTTAGGTTGCTTCCATATTTTGGCTAATGTAAATAATGCTGCATTGAACATAGGGGTGTATATATCTCTTTGAATTTGTGTTTTTATTTTCTTTGGATAAATACCTAGAAGTGCAATTGGTGGATCATATGGTAGTTCTATTTTTAATTTTTTGAGGAACCTCCATGCTGTTTCCCATAGTGGAGGCACCAACTTACATTACCACCAGCAGCGCACACGTGTTCCCCTAGCTCCATATTCTCATCGATGCTTATTTTTTGTCTTTTTTAAAATAGCCATTCTGCCAGGTGTGAGCTAATATCTCATTGTGGCTTTAATTTGCATTTCCCTAGTGGTGAGCAACTTTTTATGTTTCTGTTGTCTGTCTGTGTATCTTCTTTGGAAAAATACCTACTTCTGTTCTCTGTCCATTTTATAATTGGGCTGTTTGTTTTTATATTAAGTGATGTGAATTCTTTATGTATTTTGGATATTAACTCCTTATTGGATGTATGATTTGCAGTTATCTTTTCCCATTCAACAGGTTTCCTTTTTGTTTCGTTGATTGTTTACTTCTTTATGTAAAAGCTTTCAGTTTGCTGTAGTCCCATTTATTTTTGCTTGCTTAGGAGATTGATCTAAAAAAATATTGCTAAGACTGATGTGAAAATGCTTACTGCTCATGTTTTCTTCTAGGAGTTTTATATTTCAGGTCTTACATTGAAGTCTTTAGTCCATTTTGGGTTTATTTTTGTGTATGGTGTGACTGGTTCAATTCCATTCTTTTGCATGTAGCTGTCCAGTTTCCCCATCAACATTTATTGAAGAAACTGTCTTTCCCCTTTGTATAGTCTTGCCTCCTTTGTCATAGATTAATTGACTATATATGCATAGGTTTATTTCTGGGCTTTATACTCTATCGTATTGATCTATGTGTCTGTTTCGATTACTATAGCTTTGTAATATAGTTTGAAATCAGAGATTATGGTACATCCAGCTTTCTTCTTCTTTCTCAAGATTGCTTTGACTTTTCAGTGTCTTTTGTGGTTCCATAAAAATTGTAGGATTATTTCTTTTAGATTATGGTACATCCAGCTTTGTTCTTCTTTCTCAAGATTGCTTTGACTATTCAGCGTCTTTTGTGGTTCCATAAAAATTGTAGGATTCTTTCTTTTAGCTCTGTGAAGAATGTCATTTGTATTTTAATAGAGATTCTCTTGAATCCGTAAGTAGCTTTGGGTAGCATGGGCATTTTAGCAATATTAATTCTTTTAATTCATAAGCATGGACTATCTTTCTATTTATTTGTATCTTCTTCAATAATATCTTAGAACTTCCAGAGTACAGGTCTTTCACTTCCTTGGTTAAATTTATTTCTAGGTAGTTTAATCTTTTTGATGCAATTGTGAGTGGGATCCTTTTCTTAATTTCTCTTTCTGATACTCATTATTGGTGTGTAGAAACATAATCAATTTTTGTATATTAATTTTATATCCTGTGACTTTGTTTAATTCATTTATTAGTTCTAATAGTTTTTTGATGTCGATTTGTTGGCATATAACTGTTTATACTAGTCTCTGATGATCTTTTTTATTTCTGTACTGTCAGTTGTAACTTCTTCTCTTTCATTTCTCATTTTACTTATCTGTTCTTTTCTCTTTTTTTCTTGATGAGTCTGGCTAGAGGTTTATTGACTTTTTCATCTTATCTAAGAATCAGCTCTTGGCATCGCTGATGTCTTTGTATTGTTTTTTCTGGTCTCTATTTCATTTATTTCTGCTCTGGTCTTTATTATTTCCTTCCTTCTACTAACTTTGAGATTTTTTCTTAATTTTCTCATTCCTTAAGGTATAGATTGTTCATCTGAGAATTTTCTTGTTTCTCGAGGTAAGCCTGTGTTACTCTGAACTTCCCTCTTAGAACTACTCTTGCTATATCCCATAGATTTTGGGATGACAGTGGTTTGGGCCCTCTGTGATTGTCTCTTTCTGATAACTAGTTATTAAATTCTATTAATTGTGGACTGATTGCTCTAATAACCCCCCATAGTGCCCTGGGACATAAAATGCTCCATAGACGAAACAAATTAAATGTGGGTTCCTTTGAAAAAATAGTTCCTAAATCAGTGCTTGAAACTTTCTCTAGATCCAGGAAGGCTCCTCCCTCCTGTCTCTTTCTCCAGTTCTCTCTGGTAAGCCAGTCAGACTACAGTTTAGCTTATACGTCAAATATATCTAACACTCAGCTCCCAATCGCAATCAGCACAGCCTATGCTATTTTTCCAAGTGCCTGTAGGCTTGAATTTTTCCATACCGTTGCAAACGAAGTCAGTACCATTAGGACAAGATTAGGAGCTGTCTTACGGCCTGCTTCTCTGCAAATCTCTGAGCCTGGATCTGGATAAAAGGATTGGGGACAACAGCACACCTCTCTCTGTGTGACACCCCCACTTTGAGAGCTGAATTCTTGGTGATAGAGGGAGGACAGTAGCCCCAAATGTTCTTAGCTTGTCCTAGCTTCTTGCTGCTTTGAGAGCTGAGTCAGGGCAATCGGGGTCTTGGTATTATCAGCAGTGCTACACGGAAGGGAGAGCCTCCACCCCACAAATGGGGTTCGGGTAGAAGAGAGCCTCGCCTCTCAGCCATTCTTGTCTAGAACTTTGCCTCAGTAACGGGTAGCTGGGGGAGCAGGAAGAATGCTGACATCCTGCTCCTGCTGGGAGGACACCTCTGGCCGGGAGCTGGGGCAAGAGTAAGCCCACATTCTTGGTGGCACCAGACTGGAGTGGAGATACCATCTTGCTGAGTCGGGATAGGGTAATGAGGCTGTGTTCGAAGAACACAGACTCTCACTATTCTTACTGAATTTTACTAGAATTTCTTGAGTAAATGTTTCTCTACTTGCTGTACTTCTTGGGTCCATTTCTAGAGACTTTAAATGGTCAGTTTTTTTTTTTTCTTTTGAAACTGTCTATCCAGTTTTGCTGGCTGGAGAATGGGTCTGCAGAGTTTCCCACATGTCCCTCTCAATGCCCACTAAAGATTAATTCCTAGTTCTCTTTTAATCTGAAAATTATTTTATCTTCAAGTGTATACGATATATATTTTTTGAGGGAGTGATACATAATTCTAGGCTGAGAGTTATTTTCTCTCAGCATATATTTTCCCACTATCTCCTGGACTTTCCTGTTGTTAAGAAGTCTGCTGTCAGTATAATTTTAATTCCTTTACAGTGATCTGTGTTTTATCTCTGGATGTTTTCCCCACCTTCTATAAACATTAAAAAAAAAAGTTCTGTTTAACATAGTATAATATAAATGCAATATATTTAAAGTTCTATGAATTTTGGCAAATATGTACAACTCATCAACCATCACCGCAATCTTTTCATCATTTTCAGAATATTTTCATCAGGGGCACCTGGGTGGCTCAGTCGTTAAGCGGCTGCCTTCGGCTCAGGTCATGATCCCAGACTCCTGGGATAGAGCCCCGCATCAGGCTCCCTGCTCTGTGGGAAGCCTGTTTCTCCCACTACCATTCCCTCTGCTTGTGTTCCCTCTCTCGCTGTGTTTCTCTCTGTCAAATAAATAAAAATCTTTAAAAAAAAAAAAAAGAATATTTTCATCAGCCCCAAGAGTTCCCTAGTCCACCTTCGTAATCAAATTTCTTGCCCTCATTCACAGGCCCTGCAAACGCTGATCTGTCCCTATAGTTTTGCTCTTTCCTGGATTTCATACAAATGGAATTATGCTGTATGTAGTCGTTCAGTCTGGTTTCTTTCATTTAGCATAATGTTTTAAGATTTTTCCCTGTCATTGTATTTTTAATTTGTTCCTTTTTATTGTGAAATAGTAATTGGTTGTGTGGGGTATAGCACAAGTTCAATATCTGTTCACTTGTCAGAAGACATTTTAGACTGTTTCCAGTTTGGGTGATTATAAAACTGCAACACATTTACATGTAGGGCCTTTGTAGATACATATCTTAATTTCTTTTGAATAAATAGCTAGGGATGGGATTGCTGGTGTTACAGTAAGTGTATATTTAACTATAAGAAAATGACAGACTGTTCCCAAAAGTGGTTGTACCAGTTTGCGTTTCCTCCGGCAATGAGTGCTTTTTAGATCTTTCCTATCTTTGATTTTCTAAAGTTTACTATACTGTGTCCAAGGGCTGTTTTTTTTATCCCTCCCCAAATGTGAGAATGTATACCTGTTATCATTTATAGGAAATTCTTAGCTATTATATCTTCAAGACAAGACAGTTATTTCTACTCTCTTCTGCAGAGACGTACTGTACTCTTTTGACACGTACTAGGCTCTTTTACTCGAAAATATGTCTCTTAACCTTTCATATTTTTCTACAGTTTTTACTCTGCACTAAATTATGGACAATTTCTTTAGCTCTATCTACCAGTTAGTTGTCTTTTTGTCTATATTTTATCTGCTATTTAAATGTCTACTCAGTTTCTCCTTTCAATGATTGATCTTTCCTTTCTAGAATTTCCATGAGGTTCTTTTTCAAATCTTCCTAGGTGTGTTTAATTGTATCTGTTCCTTCCACATTTTAAAATTCCAACTTTTATGTCTTTAGACATTGTCTGTGTGTGTTTATTTTAGTCGCAGATAATACAATATCTCACAATTCCAACCTCTGAAGCCATTGGGAACTCTATGCCTTTTGTTTGTTTTTTCTACCAAGTCTTGTCCGTGGGGTTTCCTTCTCCAAGTGTTTCATGCATTTTGATTGTGAGCTCATATTTGGCAGAACTTAATCTGTGGGAATTTGGGGAAGGCTGGTAGGAGGATGTTTTCCTCTGGAGAGGATTTGCATCTGTTTAGTTTGACTTTGGGAGGTACTAATAACCTGGGACCATTTAATTGAATTCCTTAATTTGTGATTTAGCATCTGCACAAATATTTAAATTAAAAGCCCAGATCTACATGTAACGTAGATTAGACTTAGTAATACAAAATCTCATGGGAGTTTTTTTTCTTTTTTCTTAGTAGAAAGATTTTCTTGTTGACTTGCTCTTGCTATAAGTAGAGAGTGTTCCTTCTCGTCTAGCTTTCACAGAGTGCAAAGACCATTCAAAGTCCCACATTTATTTGTGTGTAGGGCTCCACTTTCAGATGTCTGCAGGCTATCTTTTGAGTATCCTGGCCCCCAGGCCGCTGACTGTTGATCCTCAAAGCTTTACATTTCTGGACTTAGCCTTTGCCCCCAGGGAGGCCCCAGCTTCTGTACTCCCATACCATTCCAGGTTCGGGAACTTCTACATTTTATTTCTTTGGATAGAGAGTGCCCTGGGGTTTTATGTTTCACAATTTAGCATTGCACTGAAAATGTATGTTTGATAATTAATCTAGTGTCTGGGTGTTTTTCAGCAAGATGGCTTTTTAGAGTATCTAGAGGGCTCCACTCCTATCAATAGGAATTCTACTGTTTACTTACACATTTAACTATTGGATGTTTTGAGTATTTCAAATTCATTTTTTCTTAATCCTATTGTAAACATTAAGGGTCTTGTCTCCTTGTGCAAATACTTGTGGAATTTCTCTAGGTTATGTGCCTAAGAGCAAGATTGTTGGGGCACAGGGATGACATGTTTAACTTGATGAGAGTTTGCCAAATTAGGCTCCAGAATGCCTGTGACACATTATCAGGACATTGTGGCCAAAACTTGGTACCACCAAACTAATTTTTGTCTATCTGATGGGTAGGAAATGGCATCTGCTTACTGTATAAATTTGCATCTGTCTGATTACCAATAATAGGGCATCTGTTCCTATTTTTTTTTTTTTTTGCCATTTAGAATTCCTTTCTTGGCTATGAACAGTGCATATCATTTGCTCATTTTACATATAGTTTTTTTTTTCATTGATTTATTATACGTCATTATAGATCTCTTTTCAGTTATAGTCTAAATAACTTCCCATTCTGTGTTATGCCATTTTGTTTCACACACCCATGAGATGAATCAGTTTTTTTCTTTATGGTTATGCTTTTGGGTTTTGTTTATGGACTTCTTAACCCCGATGTAAAAAATATATTCTCCTATATAGTCTTAGCACTTTCTTGGATACTTACTGATGTAAAGATCTTCATTTTTAGAGATCTGTGATTTAAATCCTCTGCCCCTTCTCCAAGTTTTTACTATGTAAGGAGAGAGCATTTTAATTTGGGGGTGGGGAGAAGTGTCAGGATGTTAATAAATTTAGCCCATGGCCGATTTGTCTTTTAGAAAACTCTTTGACCCTTTGAGTCAGCTCAAGAACATTTTCTTCTGTGAAGCCTTTACTAACTTCCTCAGCTGAATTTAATTTAATATACGTTTATATTGAGCACCTTTTGTATACCGGGCCATTTCCTAGAAGCTTAGGAACGCAGCATTGGATAGTTTATATTTCAGTGGAGATCGTAACATGTTAGCTAGATCTAGGCACAAATTCTCTTATGTTTCTTCTGTAGGCTGTAAACTTCCACAACAGTAATTATTATCTTAATAGAATAATGCATGCATGGGGACACCTGGGTGGCACAGTCGGTTAAGCACCCAACTCAGGGTCCAGGGATTGAGCCCTGTTTGGGGCTCTGTAGTCAGCGGGGAGTCTGCTTGGGATTCCCTCTCTCCTCCTCCCTCTTTCCCCTTCCCCCACTCTCTTTCTTTCTGGAATACAAAAATAAAATCTTAAAAAAAAAAAAAGAATAATGCATGCATTGTTTTCTCCTCCATCAACCCATCTCATGGGCTCTACCTTTACAATATAACCAAAATCTGACTACTTCTCGAGATCTTCAAAATGACTTCCATCTTGTGCCTAGATTATGTCATGCCCTCCACCTGATCTCCCAGCTTCTGCCTTTGTCGGCCCCCGGCCATCTCTTCTCAACACAAGATCCCAAGTGATTTCAGTTGGAAAGTTCCTAAGAAAGAGCTCAGAGAGTCCAGATGGGATTCTGATGCCCACCTCCTGATCTGTCACCGTGGTTGGGAAGTGGGCTCTTCATTGACCCGGCCTGGATCATGTTCGCTTCTTTGGGCGAGAGTGAGAAACTTCTGTACCAGGTGGTGGCTTAGCATAGATATGACCACTGATACATTTGTTTGCATCAGACAACTTTACGTTGGGTAAACCTACCACTTTCATTCCTTCCTAGCTCTTCACTGAGGAGGAGGGATGGGCATTTACTATGAGAACCCCACCCTGGGGTATGTGAGTGTGCACATGTAGACAGACTCACTAGGTTCAAAAGGCTACTCTACCACTTACTGGCCAAGCAGTCTTTCTTTGTAACAGCTCCCTTGTTTATAAAATGAAAATAATAAGAGTACGAACTCCATGGGTTTGTTA
>CM053608.1:119334362-119356783 GCA_028646535.1 Procyon lotor | reverse complement strand
CAGGGTCCTGGGATCGAGCCCTGTGTAGGGCTCTCTGCTTGGCAGGGAGCCTGCTTCCCCCTCTCTCTCAGCCTGCCTCTCTGCCTACTTGTGATCTCTATCAAATCAATAAATAAAATCTTAAAAAATAAATAAAATCTTTAAGAATATATATATGTATAAAAATACACATGCACACATATATGAAATCAAATATCTTAACTTGTGAAATTACACAAGATCTTCATGATGTCTTAGACTAAGATGTCAAATGCCCTTTACTTAGACTAAAGGCAGGTAAGAATTTCAAAGCAAAGTTAGATCTTTTTTTGTTCACAACCTAACAGCGTGGTGACTTCTAATTCTGGTTTTGAGATTCTTGGGAAAAATGAAAAAGAAATGCAGTATACAAGAGAAGGAAAGCAGTCTCTAAGACTAACTAGGTTAAAGCCCGTAGCAACAGAAGAATATTATTACTCAGGCTTTGAATGCTGTCTTCAGATGTATTACTCCTGTGCTCACAACCTGCTATTTAAGTTAAAAGTTAAGAGGTGTCTGGGTGGCTAAGTTGGTTAAGTGTCTGCCTTTGGCTCAGGTCATGATCTCAGGGTACTGGGATTGAGCCCCGAGTAGGGCTCCCTGCTCAGTTTGAAGTCTGCTTCTCCCTCTCCCCCTCCCCACCTCGACTCATGCTCTCTCTCTCAAATAAATAAGTTTTTTTAAAAAAAGTTAAAAGAATGCTCATAGTAACTGCAACTTCAAGAAAAAGCGTAAGGAGGACTTTAACTGTGTCTGTGGTATTGTATTTCCTGAGAAACATCTCAAGTAAACACGGGGGAAATGAGAATGATCACGATGGTGGTGACTAAGAGCCTGCTATTTTATTCTCTCTCCTTTATTGTCTGTTTGAAACGCCTCATGATAAAACACCTGCCCACAGGCTCTAGGAAGACTTGATCATTTTTATAAGTCATCAAATCATTCTGCACACCCACTCCGACAAGGGTGTTTTGATTTACCCCTCGGGGAATGACACCACAAAAGTGACAGTATAAAGTGACTGAAACTTCCAGCTGATCAGTGGAAGTAGGGAAAGCAACTGGTGGAAGGAGTGGCGCCTTTGGAGGGGCGAGGACTTCTTTGTTCTTGGCGGTGGGGCTGTGGGAAGGGGTGCGGTGGGGGCAGGGCAGGGGCGATGATGGTCCTTCCCCTCAGAGCAGGTTTTCTCATGCTCAGTGCTGCTGGGCCCCTTCCAGAGGGATTGGGTGACCAGAGAACCAAAAAACGCCTTTCCAAGGGTCTAGGATAAGTGTCCCGCCCACAAAAACTTCTCAGTTACTCTGCGAAATGTCCCATTCGTTGAGTTTAGATTTCCAGAGATACAGGGAAGGAAGACCTGTACGATACCAAAGTGGGAAACCTGATCATCTTCTCCTTATAACTGCCTCCTTCTGTCTCAGAGTGTGGCTTTGGGGTAAAGACAGACGATTAGCTGAAGCCCGCCTTACCTAAAAGGATGGTGGTTAAGGGAAAGCACTTTAGAAAGTGTCCAAATCTTCCAGGATGTTCTCAGTCCAACACTAGTATTCTGTGACTCGACACTTGGCTGAGTAGAATGTGTTATAGGCAGGCTTGGGGGTCCTCACAGCTACCAGATAGAGTTTCAGGCAAATTTGTAAACTAGGCAAGGAGTGTTCTTACTATCTGATGTGAGAGATTGGGTGCTTTTTTTTTTTTTCTTTTAGAGATGGTGAGAGAGGGTGGGGGAGGGACAAAGGGAGAGAGAGAGGAAAAAAAAAACCAAACCTTCAGCAGGCTGCACATCCAGTGAGGTGCCCAGGGCAGACCCTGAAACGGGGCTGGATCTCACTACTCTGAGATCCTGACCGGAACCTAAATCAAGAGTTGGGTGCTTAACCGTCTCAGGCGCCCTGAGACTGGGGGTTTCTGATGAGACAGTGACTTGGCTGAGCCTTTCCTTGTGTGCATTATTTCATTTAACTCTCACACCATTCTTTAAGATACAAAGTTTCTTCCCTATTTCCATTATAAGGGGATAGGCTCAGAAGTTCAGGTAACCTGACCAGCTGTCACCTGGTACACAGTAGAATCAGGATTTGAACCCAGATTTGTCTGTCGTCACTGGTTATTCTCTCTTCAGATACCCCAGACCGCCTCCCCTTTCTTTGTGCTCATCTTTGGAGACTTTAATCTTATTTTATGTACTTTCTTTAGAGATGCGGGGGTGGGGTTATGAAGATGCAGCAGAAGGGCTTGCTGGTAGCTTCAGGGCTGGAGCAAGATGTCCCTCCTCCTTCCCAAGTCAGTCCCTCCAGATCCTGTGTCCTCATATGTCCCTGGGGACATTGCCCATCATCCTGCACAATGCACTCTCCATCCACAGCAGCGTGCAAGCATCCCTCAGTGTATGATGTGTGCAGGTTGCCCTTATCCTTTGTCAGGTGCCCCTGGGACTCTGTGTTTCCCTTTACCCACCACCCGATACAGTAGCTACTAGCCCTGTATGGCTGTTGTGTACTTGGCATGAAGCTAGGGAAACTGACGAAGTGTATTTTTCATTTTTTTTTTTTTAAGATTTTATTTATTTGACAGAGAGAAACACGGAGAGAGGGAACACAAGCAGAGGGAATGGTAGTGGGAGAAGCAGGCTTCCTGCCGAGCAGAGAGCCTGATGCGGGGCTCGATCCCAGGACCTCGGGATCATGACCTGAGCCGAAGCCAGAAGCTTAATGACTGAGCCACCCAGGCACCCCGAGTGTATTTTTCATTTTACTTCATTTTACTTCTTTTTCATTTTAACTTTAAAAAAAGCAAAACAAAACAACCCCGAAGCAGTGTAAACTATTTTCCCATGAAATAAAACCCCACCATTTTGGGCAGATCGGTATTGCTCCTGAATCATAATGTCACAGAGGGATGGTTGTGTTGTCATGCGTGTATGAGTCATCTAATATTACACTAAAGTACGTCACCTATCTAATCAGTCACTGGGTGCATTCAGTTGGAATTGATTCCGTGTGCACGATGTAAACCTGCAATGTGTTTATTTGACTGTTTTACATAACACTGAAAATCTTTAAAAAAAAAAAAAAAAAAAAAGAAAAGGGGCATCTTCAGGGGGCAGATCTGTAAGTATGGAAAAACTTGAAATTTAAAAGGAAGGCATCGTGCTGATGTAGCAGGGAACTCATAACCTGTGGGAGCTCATAACCACAGATGGAACCGTGATGAAAAGCAGGCTGGAAAGAGGTAGATCCCAAATTTCACAGGGAATGGTGATTGCAATTAGCTGAGCCACAGCAAAAAAGGAAAAGCCGTTGTGCAGGGGGTGGGGGGGGATGCACATGTGTTGTCTCCATCATATCATATTAAATTGTACTTCCTAAAATGAGTTCCAGAGACCATTAATCAGGAGAGATGTTTGTAAAAGAAAAAAAAGGGGGGGTTTGAGGTCAAATAAGTTCTGGGGTGGTGAATATTTTATTTCTTTATTGGAGATTCACACTGTAACTTAGCATAGTAAAAGCATTGTAATATCTGGTAAAAAAAAAAAAAAAAGAAGAAGAAGAAAGAAATTTTTAAAACTCAATTTAACCCAGTGTCCTCTGACCCTATTTTACCATTAAAACTTATGTTCTGTTTTGTTTTATCTGTTTGGATCACTTGCGGGAGCCCGACATGAAAATTGCAGCCAAGTGTGGTGACCCTCATCCTCCGCCGTGAAGTTCTGGGCCAGGTATTCTTGGCTAGCACACTGGCACAGACAGGGCTTGTCCCCTTCGAAATGATGCGGGCAGAATCCCCTGGCCTTTGATGTGACGTGAACAGAACCCAAACTAAATAAGTTTCCAGGAAGTTGAGACTGTGGGGATTGCTTTTGGCAGAGTCACTTGGAGGTGACAGTCCTTCTAGAGGATGACCAACAACTTAAAAACACACCCTCGGATGGCTTAAGCCTGGGGATTTTATTTTGGAGACGTGCAAACTCCTTCTGGAATTATCTTCTGGTTTGGGTGGTGCTCGGTATGGACAATGGAGTTTCTCTGTTCAGCTCTGATAAGAAGAGAGGGGCCAACATGCTTTAGGTGGGAGAGTTACCTTCTTAAATTCAGAAAGTGCTTAGAGCCAGCTTAAGAACCAGAGAATGATCTGGAACATTTTACAAACAACATCAATGAAGGTATTTGCAAAATGTGTGCGTGACATGTTTTTAAAGATCCTTCTCTGCTGCTCACGTTCCCTTTCGTGTTATTCCCAGGGGCGTCCTGCCCAGACTCCAGCTGGGATCTCTGGGAAGGATGGCACCGATGACCGGAGACCAGAGGCAGGGAAGAAGAGCAGCCCTCCAGGTAAAGGTCAGCCTCTGTTCAAAGGGCAGTTTTTAGCAGGGGTGTGGGGGAGGGTAGATGCAGGTGACACCTGCAGGGAGCCGCTGAGCCCTGGAGTGGGGGGACACCACAGCTCAGACAGGTCCACGACGTCTGGCCCAGGGTTCTGGACTTCCACACGCCTCTCTGTGATGCATCTCAGTTCAGCTTCTGAATCAATCGTCTTTTTCCAGCCTGGCTGTCAATCAGCGGGCTCAGCCCCAGTCTCTGCCATTTGGGGTTTCATCTGTCTTGTCCCCAAGCTTGCCTTCCACGGAGAGAGCTGTGTTTTCTAGCACATTCAGACCCCACAGGTTGTTGTCCATCCATCTCACCTGCTTATCCATCCCCCAGCAAGAGCACTTGGTCCCCCCCAACCCCTCCAGGTCTCCTCCCCTACTTCTGCACTGCCCTCTTGTCCTGGGCTCACTGTCTGGGGTTAGATCTCTCCCAGTTTCTCTGTCTTCTCTTTATCCTCAAGCCCCCATTTGTAATAACCTTCCAATCTCCCTGTCTCCTCCAAAGCTTTCCGAGCCTCATCTCGCTTTCGGGAGGTGGTAGCCAGGCACTCATGAGCTTGCAAGATAGCATTTTTTAAATTAAATGATGCGTGTGGTGTGTAATAAATAAGTCAGGTTTTTTTTTTTTTTTTTTTTTTAGAGAGAGAGAGCTCACAAGCAGGCAGAAAGGCAGGCAGAGAGAGGGGGGAAGCGGGCTCCCCGCTGAGCAGAGAGCCCGATGTGGGGCTCGATCCCAGGACCCTGAGACCATGACCTGAGCCGAAGGCAGAGGCCTTAACCCACTGAGCCACCCAGGTGCCCCAAATAAGTCAGTATTTTAATTCTGCAACGCTTTACTTTGAGAATCTACACCAATATTCCAGGATGCTGTCACTTGCTCAGATAGTTTTAGATTCTCCTTTTGAGTCTCTGGCATATTGTTTGGAAATCTTTTCATTGGTAAAAGACCATCGTTTGTGGGCAGGCCTACTTTTTAGAATGAAAATGAGTCTGAGCCCAGAGTGGTAAATTAAGTTGGTAATCAAATGGGTCACACACACAGTTGAAATAGAAGCTATAAAATGAGACTTATATGATGCTACGTGTGCCATAATGCCCTTAGTCCTGGGGAAGGGGAGCCTCGGTATTGGGCCCATGATTTAGAGGGCCCTGCAGATATCACGCATACACTAAAAGTAAAGAATATATTTATATATATTTGTAATATCTGAATATTTGTAATATTTGAATTTTAAATTCAAATTTGTAAATTCAAATTTTGAATTTAAATTCAAATTTGTAATACAAATTTAATTTTGTAAATTTAAATTTTGAATTTAAATTCAAATTTGTAATACAAATTCAAATTTGTAAAATTTGAATATTCGTAAAAATATAGCTCCTCACAATTTTAGTCTTCAGTGTCCATTTGTAGCTACTATAAAGAATTAAGATTGGGGTGCCTCGGTGGCTCAGTGGGTTAAAGCCTCTGCCTTCAGCTCAGGTCATGATCTCAGGGTCCCAGGGTCAAGCCCCGCATCAGGCTCTCTGCTCAGCGGGGAGCCTGCTTTCCTGCCTCTCTGCCTGCTTGTGATCTCTCTCCTCTCTGTCAAATAAATAAATAAAATCTTTAAAAAAGAATAAAAATAAAGAAAAAATGAAATAAATATAAAATAAGGGAAAAATAAAGCACACATGGGACCTCTGTGACTCAGGGTCTAACGCTCAGCACGGGTGCAGTAAAACTCCTATCCTTGGAACACCTGCCCTTGCAATTTATACCATTCAGGCCTCAGGGAACTACGTCTCAGCAGTTTCTATACCATCCCCTTGATGTCTTTGAAGCAAAAGGTATATGTTGGTGCTTCTGCCCACACTGCTTTGGAGATGTGCCTAATAAGAGAAGAGATAGATTAATAAACTGGTTAAAGACATTTTCTGGGAGAGCTGAATGTAATAGCTTCTTGCTTTGGGAACTGTCATTTCCTAGTCAGTGTCCATGTCTAATTTCACCCTTCTCTTCATGTTACTATTTGTGACAGAAGAGGCAGTTCATAAAAATTGTACATGGTGGCTGAGAGCTATTATGCAACATTAAGTATGAAACAATTCATATTACTTTTAAATATCTATGTAGGTCTCGATGCAACACATATGAAGTGTGATCTTAATTTTTTTTTAAAGATTTTATTTATTTATTTGACAGAGAGAGAGAGAGAGATCACTAGTAGGCAGAGAGGCAGGCAAAGAGGGGGAAGCAGGCTCCCTGCTGAGCAGAGAGCCCAGTGCGGGGCTCGATCCCAGGACCCTGAGATCATGACCTGAGCCGAAGGCAGAGGCTTTAACCCACTGAGCCACCCAAGCGCCCCAATCTTAAATTCTTTATAGTAGCTACAAATGGACACTGAAGACTAAAATTGTGAGGAGCTATATTTTTACAAATATTTAATAATATTCAATGAAAATCTCAAAAAATAATTTCAATTTCTAATACTTGTCTTAAATTTTACTAGTCACTAATTATAGTTTGTAATCTGCCATTCATATCAAAAGATGATTTTAAAAGTGTGGAAGATAAATGACTTCCCTGGAAAATATATATATATAAATAATTTTATCTTTTAAATTTTTAACTGTTACTTTAATTTACATTTCCATGAAAGTACATTTAAATTATATATACGCTGATTACAAATTCACTTCATTTTTTTCATCTTTCCAATCATTACCATCAATAGAATACAGATGATGTGAAAATCTTGATTAGTGCAGCATACTGATAGGAAGGATAAAGAAGTTTTCTAAATAATTTATAAATTGTATGTTTTCATTTTTTTACTCATCCAAGTTTCCCAAACCCTCAGCAAAATATCCAGGCTTATAAGGTAGTAATTAAACTCCATTGCCTTTGATAATATTGCTGAGTTTCTTTTTTTTTTTTTTAAAGATTTTATTTATTTGACAGAGAGAAACACAGCGAGAGAGGGAACACAAGCAGAAGGAATGGTAGCGGGAGAAGCAGGCTCCCCGCAGAGCAAAGAGCCCGATGCGGGGCTCGATCCCAGGACCCTGGGATCTGACCTGGGCCGAAGGCAGACGCCTGACTGAGCCACCCAGGCGCTCCGCTGACTTTCAATCATATGAAATGCAAGGCTTTACACACAGGTTTTTTTTTTTTCCCCTTTTATTATGATGGTGTATTTGTCGCGTGAGAAGAAATAACATATTTTATTTCACTGTAAGTTTGTTTATAGCTTTTAATTATTTAGACATATGGCATCTGGGTCTCAATTTGCACTCTTACTCCAGGTTCTGCAAATGGTGGGCATGATCTGGGGCTTTATAACAAATACTTATATTTGAATAAGTATATTCAAAAGGTTTGAATACTCTTTTGAGTGCTGCCATCTTAATGATAATACTTCCAAAGATGACCCCCAAGGACAATGCTCACTTGCAGATACATATCTATTTAAAAACTACTTATTCTTTATGGTAGTACTTCCCTATCACTGGTCATGGACTTCGGCCATGATATATATATCTATCTATATATATATAGATAGATATATATATCTTGAGATATATAGAATCTCAAGGGGATTACGCTACGTGAAAAAAGCCAATCTCAAAATGTTACACGCTGCAAACCGTATGATCCCATTTACATCACACTCTTGAAATATCAAATTACAGGAATGGAGAACAGATTGGTGGTTGCCCGGTGTCGGCGGGGAGGGGGCATGAGCAAGGCTCATGGGGAGGGCGCTGCTGATTGTGGTGGTGATCAGATTAATCTACACGTGTGGTAAAATTGCCTAGAAACACACACACATGCGAGCATACGTAAAGCTGATGAAATCTGAACACACTTGGGGCGCCTGGGTGGCTCAGTCAGTTAAACGTCTGCCTTCGACTCAGGTCGTGATCCCGGGGTCCTGGGATCAAGTCCAGCACTGGGCTCCCTGATCCGTGGGGAGCCTGCTTCTCCTTCTGCCTCTGCCTCTCTCTCTGTCTCTCATGAATAAAATAGAAATAAAATCTTAAAAACAAAAAAAGAAATCTGAATAAACTCAGCAGAGTGCCATTTTCTTGGAATTGGTATGCTTCTATGGTTATGCAAGATTATCATGGGGGAAACAAGGCGAAGGATACATCGGACTTCCATGTAAGTATTTTATTGCAACTTCTTGCAAATTTGTAATTATTTCAAAGCAAAACTTTGAAGCAAGAAATAAATAAAAATACCCTAATAAAATACTGATGCCTGGGCCCTATTCCAGACCAATTAAATAAAAATCTCCTGGGGCAGGACAGGACGTCAATATTTTTTAAACCCTTTCCAGATGATTGCAATGTGTTCTTAGGGTTGAACCACTGTTTCAAGCAAGCATAGATTTCAAAAACACAGGTAAATTAAAAAGATGATGACTTGCTTTGTAAAGATTCTTTGCTCTAAAATACAAAATTGATCGTAAGCAATCTCTTATAGAGAGACCTGTAAATCACTCAAGAAGTCAAATTTATGCATTAGTTTTTAGGGATATATATATCTATCTATAGATATAGTTAGACAAAAGAAGAGACTTAAATAGTTTGGAATGAGAACCAGCCAACCCTGTGGATGATGGAAAACCTCTTGTTAACCAGGAGCTGCTCTCCTGACCTTTTCTGGATTTGGGACCTCTTATTGAGACTCAGAGAAGATCCCAGTACTTGTTTACCAGTTTTCTGTTCCTTTTTCTAGTAAGAAAAATGTGTTAACTCACAACCAAGGAGTCAAAGGTGTCTGTGGACATAATATAAAACGGGGAAAGCTGAGATCTGGGGTTATGCCATAAATGTTACTTCTTTGTCTCAAAGGCTTGATTTAGATGTTATTAAATTAAGCCTCTTATAACTGCTCTATAAATAAATGTTATTTCACAAGTTGAAAAAGAGATTCATTTCTATGAATCTTGAGATTCATAGAAATCATCGCTTGTATCAGCACTTTGTTTCCCGTAGTCCATGGTATGGATGTACCACAGCTTATTTAACTATCCACCCCCTGAGGGCATATTTGGGTTGTTTCCAGTTTGCGGCTGTTATGAATAAAGCTGCTGCAAACATTCACATAACGGGTTTTTGTGTGAACCTTAATTTTCTTTTCTCTGGCACAAATGACCAACTGTGGAATTGCTGGGTTATATAACAAGTGTGTGTTTAGTTTTAGAAGAAGCTGCCAAACTATTTTCCAGAGTGGCCGTACATTCCCACCAGTAAATTATGAGTAGCTCAGTTTCTTCCCATCCTTGCCAGCATTTGGCGGTGTCGCTATTTTTTTTAAATTAACCATTCTGATAGGTGTGTTGTGATATTTCCTGGTTTTAATTTGCAGTTCCCTACTCACTGATGGTATTGAACATATTTTCATGTGCTTATGCACCATCCCTATATCCTCTTGGGTGAAATGTCCCTTGGTGACTTTTACCCGTTTTAAATTTAAATTTACTGTGAGTTTTTGAGAATTCTTTATATTTTCTAGGTTTTCTTTATATTTTCTAGATATGTTCTATTGTCAGATATATGGTTTGCAAATATTCTCTCTCTCTGTAGCTTGTCTTTTTGTTCTCCCAAGTGTCTTTCACAGAGTAAAAGTTTTTAATTTTACTGAGACCCAATTTTTCAATTTTTCTTTTATGGATCCTGCTTTTGGCATCAAATCTAAGAGCTCTTCACCCAGCCCTGGGTCCTAAACACGTTCGCTTACTTTTTTTTCTAAAAGATTTACAGTTTCATATTTTATATTTACATCTGTGATCCATCTTGAGTCAGTTTTTGTATAAGGTATGAGATGAATCTGAGATTCATTTCTTGCCCATGCATATCCCCATTGTTACAGAACCATTTCTTGGAAAGGCTGTCCTTTCTCAACTGAATTATTCTTCAACCTCTGTCAAGAATCAGTTGGGCATGTTTATGTGGGTCTATTTTCTAGGTCCTTTTTTCTGTTCCCTTGACCTGTGTATCTATCCGTCCATCATTACCACTGTCTTCATTACTGTAGCTATATAAACTTTCATGTTGGGTAGAAGAGATTCCTTCCACTTTATTCTTTTTCAAAATTACCTTAGTGATTCAAGGTTCTTTGCCTTTCCATATAAATTTTTTTTTCAAAGATTTTATCTATCCATTTGAGAGAGAGAGAGTGAGAGAGAATGAGAGGGAAGAAGGTCAGAGGGAGGAGCAGACTCCCTAAGGAGCTGGGAACTTGATGTGGGACTCCATCCCAGGACTCCAGGATCATGACCCAAGCCGAAGGCAGTTGCCCAACCAACTGAGCCACCCAGGTGCCCTCCATATAAATTTTATAATAAGTTTATCTATGTCTTGCTGGAATCATCTCAGGAAATTTTTGATTTAATTGGCCTTCAGCAGAGCCTAGACCTCAGTAATTTATAAAAGCCCCCCGGCTTACCAGATTCTGATGTATAGCCAAGGTTGTGAACTTTGGCTTAAAGCTGGACACAGCTAAACAAAAATTATTTTTGGAGAATGTGTAACCCAGGTGTTGGCTTGGAATTTTGAATAGGTGGGATCTTCTAAGAAAAATAGATCATGAAATGAAATTTAAAGAAGTGAAATGATGAGAGTTAACAACCCCTTAATGGCTGGGTGGTCTCTATGAAATGCTCATCCAAGGAGGTGGAGGCCTACATTTCAAAAAGTAGTTCAACTAATCTATTTTTTTTTTTTTTTTTTTTAGAGACTGATTTTTTTAGAGAGAATGAGAGAACGAGCAATGGGGAGAGGGAATTCGGACAGACTCCATGCTGAGCACCGAGCCCAACATGGGGCTTGATCTCACCACCCTGAGGTCATGACCCGAACCGAAACCAAGAGTCTGGTGCTTAACTAATGGCACCACCCAGGGGCCCCTGCTCAACTAGTCCTGATGAAGCTCCGGAGAATGGAAAGAATTGCTCTCCAGCCACGACTTCTCACTTGGCTTGAACACGTGGAAGACTTAGGTGCAGTCTTGGCTACACCCACAGAGGCGAAATACTCTAGACAGGTGTGGCACAAGTTAAGAATGTGAAAGCATTTCCTCCTCCAGGAACATGGTGATAAAAAGAAGTGTTGAAAGTTTAAAGGATTTTAGAAGGTGGGTTAGCTCAGCAAGGTATTTTGGAACCTGGGCCACATGCAGAAGCTCATCTGAAATGAAATCAGTAGTGGCAGACATGGTAATATATTTGTTGTTGTTTTCTTTCCCTTTTTTTTTTAACATTTATTTATTTATGTTAGAGAGATAGTGCACAGGCATGTGTGGGGGGGTGGGGTATCGGAGAGGGAGGGAAGAAGCAGTCTCTGGGCTGAGCACAGAGCATGATGGGGGGCTCGATCTCACAACCCTGAGATCATGACCTGAGCCAAAATCAAGAGCCAAAATTTTTTTTTTAAAGATTTTATTTATTTATATATTTGATAGAAAAATAAAAAGTAGGCAGAGGGGCAGGCAGAGAGAGAGGGGGAAGCAGGCTCCCCGCTGAGCAGAGAGCCCGATGCGGGGCTCGATTCCAGGACCCTGAGATCATGACCTGAGCCGAAGTCAGAGGCTTTAACCCACTGAGCCACCCAGGCCCCCCAAGAGCCAAAATTTGTAAAAAGCTTAGTCGACTGATCTACCCAGGTGCCCCACTTTTCTTTCTTTTTTTTTTTTTTTACTGAAAAACTTTTTAGCCATCTCCAGTGAGCATCAATGTTACTATTTTCCTCACAATCTCCCTGTAATTTAGAGCAGTCATTAGTGACTAAGTGAATATATGCCTGAGGGGCTATCTGCTCCCTTTAGTGTTATTCCTATCCTACCCTCCCCCTGCAATTAATACATACATAGCTATAGAAGTGACAGAGTTATTAAAATAATACCATTTCAGAGCAAATTACAGGCCTTTTCCTATCTCCAGCAGCGTCCCAGGTGGCTGGCACCCCCAAAGTTTGGGTCTGAAAACAGATAGTTTGGGGAAGCTGGATGGTCATTTGCAGCTATGTTTATATTTCTCGAGGCTGCTTTCTGCAGTGGTCACAGAACCGGGAAAGAGAAGTCTTTTTCTTGACATTTTCTTCCCTTTGCCCAGTTCATTACTTCCCCTACAGGTGATCTCTCGCACAGGGAAGAAAACTGTGCCACTTGCCAGCACTTTCCTGCCCTTGGAGAACCTTGCTCAAGGCGAAGATTCCTGGCCTCCAGTGCCAGCCCATTCTGAAGGTCCGACACAAAGACCCCAAGTCTGCGTTTTGTTTTGTTTTTCAAGAAATGTAATAATTGGGGCGCCTGGGTGGCTCCGTGGCTTAGGGCCTCTGCCTTCAGCTCAGGTCATGATCTCAGGGTCCTGGGATTGAGCCCCACATCGGGCTCTCTGCTCAGCAGGGAGCCTGCTTCCCCCTCTCTCTCTGCCTGCCTCTCTGCCTACTTGTGATCTCTCTCTGTCAAATAAATAAATAAAATCTTAAAAAAAAAATTTTTGGCTCTCCCAGCGGCCGCTCCCACGGAAGGTTCTCCGTTCTGTCAGCAGCCGCAACAATCCTCCTCCTGACTTCTCCCGACTGCACTGAGAAGGTGACTGCTTCGGGGATCCCATGGATGTTCCCCCTTTCTAGTCTTGCGGTTCTCGCAACGAATGAGATGGAAGCATTCTGGGGTCTGGCTTCTCGTCTGAAATTTCGTAAGGAAGCTTCCAGGCTCTGGCCGGCCCACGAGGCGTCTTTGCTGAGGAGTGGTTCTTCCTTTGACACACCTGTTGCTGCCTCTGGGCTCCTGCCTCAGTCTCTCCGCCAGCCCCCCGCCCTCCCGCCCCTCAGCCTTCACTGCCTCTGTGGCTCCCTCGGCCGAGCCCCTTCGTGCCCTCCCTTAGGGACCTCACTGCCCCGCCCCCCAGTCGGTTCCATGCCCTCCTCATTTGCGTTCAAGGAATGGAGAAAGTTGCTTTTATGGGCACAGCCGGGATAGAACTAAGAATCAGAGACTGTGCAAGCTGAGTTAGAGCTGGGGGGGCTGTTCGGGGCTTTGTCACCCGAGACCCAAACCGACTATTGTACTTGGTGTGAGTCTTGTGCCATGTTCACTGGAAGCTGCTGAACGTGTCTTCCATCCCGCCCGCCCACGTTTGCCATAAGCGTCATTGAGAATTGAGAAGGCCCCTGGCTGGCTTAGTTGGTGGAGCCTGTGACTCTGGATCTCGGGGTGGTGAGTTCGAGCCCCATGGTGCAGGTAGAGTTTACTTAAAAAATTGAGGAGGGTGTCAGAGAGGCAGCGAGAAGAGAGATGGGAAAAGAAAAGAGCATGGGCTTTGGAGTCTGTGTGGGTAGGATAGTGGCCTCCCCAAAGACTGGCCACATCCTGATCCCCGAAGCCTGTGAATTCAGGGTGCAGGTGGAATTAAGGTTGTTCATCAGCTGACCTGAAAGTCCATTATCCAGGTGGGTCAAGAGAATCACGAGGATCCTTTGAAATCCAGAGGCAGATGAATCTGTGACACAGCGTTGTGATATGAAGACGGAGGGACCCCCGGACCGTGGCCAATGTGGGCAGCCTCTAGAAGATGGAAAAGGCAAGAAGGTAGATTTTCTAGAGACTCCAGAAAGGAATGCC
Source organism: Procyon lotor (assembly GCA_028646535.1). Classification (NCBI taxonomy): domain Eukaryota; kingdom Metazoa; phylum Chordata; class Mammalia; order Carnivora; family Procyonidae; genus Procyon; species Procyon lotor. Next base: position 119,342,780 of record CM053608.1, on the reverse strand, counting down.
TCCCTGCTGACCCTCTCATTTCAGCCCGGTGAAATTTGTTTTGGATTTCAGAACGCCAAAATTGTAAGATAAAAAGTATCTGATGTTTACCCTCTCCTCCTACTCCTTCCCTGGTCCTGCTCCCTCGCTCTCTCGCTCACTCTCTCTCTCTCTCTCTAAGAAAATAAATAAAATCTTTGAAAAACAAAACTGGTGTTTAAAGCCACAAAGCTTAGGGTAATTTGTTATCAGCACACTAGAAAACTGTAGTAGAGTCTGGCAGTTTCCTTTCTGCCACCCTTGAGCTTTGTATGAATTTCGGCAGGCTACATGACCTTGGCATCTTCAGAGCAGGTAGAATGACTCAAGCTTTGAAGGACTTTTATCAGGATTCCGGGAGATAACAATGTGTGCCCCTCAGGCAAAATACCCACACACAGCTGATGCCTGGTGAATGTTAATTCCCTTTCCTATAGAAATGATCATTTCTAACTTGTACTCGATCTAGGGATTTCTTTTTTTTTAAATTAATTTATTTATTTGAGAAAGAGAGAGCGAAGCGTGAGCACGGGGAAGGGACAGAGGGAGAGGGAGAAAGAAAGAAGCAGACTCCCTGCTGAGCACCCAGCCGGATGCAGGGCTCATCTAACGACCCTGAGATCATGACCTGAGCCAAAATCAAGAGTTGGAGCCTGAACCAATTGAGCCACCCAGGCGCCCCCTTGGGGTTTTTTGTTTTTATTTTTTTTAATTTAGTTCTTTCAGTGCATTTTTCCTGAGATTTTACTTTTTTATTTGACAGAGAGAGAGAGATCACAAGTAGGCAAAGAGAGAGGGGGAAGCAGGCTCCCTGCCCAGCAGAGAGCCTGATGCAGGGCTCGATCCCAGGACCCTGAGATCATGACCTGAGCCGAAGGCAGAGTCTTTGACCCACTGAGCCACCCAGGTGCCCTCCCACCTCCTGGGGTTTTTGATAGACCCCTCCTTCATGGTGAGTCAGCCTTTTCTTGAATACCCTGAGTGACAGGGAGCTCACTCCACTATTTTTGTTTTCCACGTGATTGTTGTTGCACTCTTCTCCTCAGTTTCTATATACTAGTTTTATTCTGTCTTTTGGAGTTAATGGAAATAAATAGCCACATGGACACTGCTAGACTCTAAAGTGCTTTTGTACAAGTCAGAAAAAAGGCTACCTCTTTTCAAGTCCCTTTACTTTCCTCTGTTGGAAAATTGTTATAATGTATCAATTTTGTAGCACCGGGTGGTTTATGGTCACCGTCAGAAAAATGTTGCACTAGACTGTACAGATTGGTGGTGTGTCTGAAGCGAATGGTGCCCTTCAAATGCAGCCCTGTGTGCTGGGCATCATTTGTACATCCCATCGTGGGACCCTTGAGTGACCACTGATTTATACAACACTTTACATTTAGAGACGTTTTCACAAAAGTGATCTAATATGCTCTTCACAGTAATCTGTGAGATAGGCAAATAGGATCATCTTAATTTTTCGGTAAGTGGGGGAAACATTAGAATATTTCACAAACGCCAAAGATCACAGAGCAAGGGGGTGGGAAACCTTTCTGACCTCCAACTTTCATCCAATTCCTGTTCCTTTAGTTTCATATCCTTTGTGAAATCAAGTGAATGTCTCCATGATTTCAGGCAAATGATTGATAAAAATGTTCATAAGGTCAGGCCTGTTGGATGAAGAATCTCTCTGCTGAGAGATTCTCCGTGCTAGCAGCTTTTTTTGATATAATCCCATTTTCTTGAGAAAAAAAAATCATTATAGCCATTTTACAGATAAGGACATAGATAGATGAGCAAGTTGCTCAAATTCCTGAAACCGACAAATAGTTAAGTATAGAGATGGCCTTTGCATCCAGTTCTGTCTGCCTTCAAAGGCCCGTGTTTTCCCTCTCTCCCCCTTACATCATTCTGGATTTTAGATTTCCCGTTATTTCTTATAGGTCAGTGTCATATTTTGTTTGTGCTTGGTTATTTCCTTCCTTCCACCTTTCCTGAATATCTTTTTAAAAATCTGAGTTAAACAGAGCCTGCAATTGAAACTATTTTTTTAGACCCCCCCACCTCCAACCTCTACCCTTTTGGTGATCATTTGCAATTTTGAAATCAGAATTCCTGACTTGAATACATCCCAAGAGCCTTTTTCCACTTAGAGGAGTACTTGCTGATTAATTGATAGTAGGCACTCAATGAAGATTTTTAGAATTTAATTTAGGGATTCCCAGGGAGTCAGCATACTTGATAAACCTTATAGCCACGGAATTTTAATTTTGTCATTGCTTTCATCTGAGAATACGTTTTAAAGTTTTCTTTTCCTCCATTCACTTAACATATGTATCAAAAAATAGGGAAGTAAGAGGGGCACATAGCTTTAATGATTACTTCACCTCTTTCTCTCCTCCGTGTTACCATTAGTAAATTAACTCAAAGGGGTTGAGTAAACCAAAACCGGGCAGCTAGCTGGTGAGGACATCAACATTAGAATGAGAAAAATGGGTTCAATTTAGTAGGGACAAATATATCTGAAATTTAGAGCTGAAGTGGGCATTTTTTTTTTTTTAAGATTTTATTTATTTGCAAGAGAAAGAATGAGAGAGAACACTGGAGGGAGAGAGGGTCAGAGGGAGAAGCAGATTCCCTGCTGAGCAGGAAGCCTGATGCGGGGCTCCATCCTGAGACTCCAAGATCATGACCTGAGCCGAAGGCAGTCGCTTAACCAACTGAGCCACCCAGATGTGCGCAGGCATTTGTTTTTATTAAAAGGTCTGATATCCATTGCTCCTTCTTTTGAGAAGAGAACGCTATTTTTTTCCCTTGGAAAATTACTTCTCCCCAACTTTCTTTTTCCCTTTCCTCCCCTTGGACTTTCAAACTGAAGGTGGATGGAGTGGATTCAATCCCAGCACCGCGGATGGGCACGTGGCACAGGCCTGGCCTGCACAAGAGTGGTGCATTCCTTGCTTGGTTCAGGGGAGACGGAGTGACCCATCCTAAGGTGGGCCAGTGAGACTCAGCCCTGGGGTTTCTGTTCAGAGGACAGAATCACTCTGCTTACTGAGAGGGTGGGACTTTTAGCCTGGGACTGCGGGCAGCCATCTTCCCATCTTAAGGGGAGCTTTGCACAAGAATGGGGCCATTCTAGAGAAACACAAAGCCTGGATATGCAGACCAGTCCTGAAAACATTGGGACCCTAGATCTTGGAAGTGTGAATACTCTTCTTCCAGTTTTCAGTTATCTGACTAGTTGTGTGAGACTGTGAATCTCTGTCCTGTTTTTTTGTTTGTTTGTTTTAGTTGGGTAAGAATACTTGGAAGGGGATTTCTTTCACTTGAACAGAAAGAAACAATGAACACTTGATCAAAAAGTCAGTTGATAAAGGATTGGGAGACATAGCCTAGTAGCTATTCGTGTGGAAAAGGACCTTAGTAGAAATTCTTAACTCATATTCAGTTGAAATCTGATTTCCTGAAATAGGTAATATTAGGTCTCTGTTCTATACTGAGGAACCAAATGAAATAATATAAATTTACTTTTAAATGTACATTTATGGCAGAGATATAATTAATTAACTTCTAGAAAAAGCCGATGATAGTTTCCATCTACACTGCACTGGCCATTTCTCATCCGGAAGGTTATTTTTAGTTTTGTGAAATGGTTTTAACAGAGATGGGGACAAAGAATCGTGTCTCAGGAGGAGGGGGGCCAGGATGGGATGAGATCTTAAAATCACACCATTATTGAAGGGATGGAAGTTTAGACAAGAGGGGCACTTGGGTGACTCAATCAGTTAAGCATCCAAACTCTTGATTTTGGCCCAGGTCATGATCTCAGGGCTGTGGGGTTGAGTTCCAGGTCAGGCTCTGTGCTAAGTGTGGAACCTGCTTAAGATTCTCCCTCTTCCATCTGCCTATCTTTTTTTATTTTTATTTTTTTTAAGATTTTATTTATTTGACGGCGAGAAACACAGCAAGAGAGGGAACACAAGCAGAGGGAATGGTAGCGAGAGAAGCAGGCTTCCTGCAGAGCAGAGAGCCTGATGCGGGGCTCGATCCGAGGACCCTGGGATCATGACCTGAGCCGAAGGCAGACGCTTAATGACTGAGCCACCCAGGCACCCCCCATCTGCCTATCTTAAAAAAAAAAAAATTAGAGGCACCTGAGTGGCTCAGTTGGTTAAGTGACCAACTCATGGTTTCAGTTCAGGTCATGATCTCAGAGTCGTGAGATTGAGCCCTGCTCCATGGGCTCCAGTCTTAGCTTGGAGTAGCCTTGGGACTCTCTCTCCCTCTCCTTGTGCCCCTACCTCCTGCTCGCATGTACAAGCTCTCTCTCCCCTTAAAATAAATAGATCTTTTTTTAAAGAGGAATTTTAGACAAGAAAGTGAAGACTTAAAAGGGAGGGAATAAAGAGAGATCTTTACATAGATTTTTAACTGCTGTCAATTGGAAGAAAATTTATTTTATCATTTTCTTTTCTTTGGCAGAACTAGGAATAGTGGTTAAGAGTTTCAGAAAGGCAGATTTTAACTCAATACAAGCAAAATTTTTGACAATATGCTCTTTCCCCTGTGTCTATCCGTGGGTTACATATGAGCCCCATATGTTGGTTATTTTCTTAGAAGAACCGTTGACATGAAAGTGTTTTCACTGTTTAAACAGAGTTCCTCCCCCAGCTCTAGTTAGTAACTGAGAGCAAACTGTATTTGTCTGGACATCCTTATATCTGTATGGTCTGAGACAATGTTGGATAAGAGTGTTATATAGTCAACGAATGTATGAATAAAAGTGTTGTTGGTTTTTTAAAGTTACTTCAAAAACAGTGTTCTACTTGTCTTAAGACTTTGTGAATTTATATAATTGACTGAGATTAGCCAAATATTAATTTATATTTTTATGCTACAGTGTTAAGCACATAGCAGGACTTGATCTCTGTCTACTAAGGAGGAATTAAATGTGGCCTCATTTAGTTTCCATATACTTTATATAAACTATCCCAATGGCCTGTCATACTGTATCATATTGGTGGGCTAGCTTCCCCCAAAAAGCACTTCTTGGGAAAGGACTATGTCTTATCAAACTCCATATGGAAGTACTGGGAGGTTCTAGCCCGCTCAAGAGGATGACAATAAGAAATGGAAATAGAACAATGAGAAAGGAGGAAATAAACTATAACCTTTCAAAGAAGATGCTGTGATTTTCTACGTAGAAGACTCAAAAGAAACTATATGCAAATACAATAACCATAAAAATTGACAAGGTTGCCATATGTAAGATGATAAATCAATTTTAAGAGTGCATTGCAGCAAACAGGACATGTAAGGCAAAAAGGAAAAAATTTACAAGTACAAAAGAAAACATAAAGAGTTGTTGAATCACGTATTGTACCCCTGAAGCTAATGCAATATTGTCAACTGTACTCATATTAAAAAATAATTAAAAAACTATAAAACTAAAAAAAATAAAATCAAACAATGTTACCTTTGTGCAGCGCTAATGCACTGAGAAGGGGCACCCAGGGTTTTTTAAGACACTGACTTTCAAATATTTTGTTCACTTTTTCCCTAAAAGAATTTTGAAAAACCATGCATTTGCTCCTACGTTTTATTATTTATTAGGATTTTATTTATTTATTTGACAGGGAGAGAGAGATCACAAGTAAGCAGAGAGGCAGACAGAGAGAGGGGGGAAGCAGGCTCTCTGCCAGGGAGAGAGCCCAATGTGGGGGCTCTCCGAACCACCCAGGGGCCCTTGCTCCTATGTTTTAAAGTTAACACAAAAAATATTCCATTCTTGGGGTGCCTGGGTGGCTCAGTAGGTTAAAGCCTCTGCCTTCGGCTCAGGTCATGATCTCAGGGTCCTGGGATCAAGCCCCACATCGGGCTCTCTGCTCGGCGGGGAGCCTGCTTCCCCCTCTCTCTCTGCCTACTTGTGATCTCTCTGTGTCATAAAAAAGTTCCATTCCATTCGAAGTTGAAAAGAATGTAATTTCCAATATGTGGTAAATATTAACATTTTAAAATAAAACTTATATTTTGCTCTTAAGAGTAGCTAATAGACTATAAAATGGTAATAATTTGATACTGTCACCAACCCGCTGTTTAAAACACACATGAACAAGGTCACGAACAATATGAAAAAAATATGTAAATCTTCCCTTTTTCTCTTTGAATCATATTTCTACTCCACTTCCTGCACCAATCTTTGTCCTGATACATATGTATGCTTGAAAGTCCTCTGCTGATTACCTTTTCAAATTTTCTGAAACGAGATGCATGTAAATGTAGTTTTTGACATTCATCTAATTTCCTGACATCATAAGCCTGTAACATGAAAAAAAAATCCTTTGGGTGCCTAGGTGGCTCAGTCAGTTAAGCATCTGTCTTCAGCTCAGGTCACGATCCCAGAATCCTGGGACCGAGCCCTGTTATCAGGTTCCCTGCTCAGTGGGGACTCTGCTCCCTCTGCCTGCTGCTCCCCCTGCTTGTGCTCTCTCTCTCTCTCAAATAAATAAATAAAATCTTTAAAAAAATAAAAAAATTCTTCTAAATGAAGTTATCTTTTATAATTATTACTAAACACCTGATCAAACTCAAATATATTATAAATATTGATAAATAATTTAATATATAAAGTAAAATTTACTAGAAATACATCTCTTTGTAAGTATAGTGATTTTATTTCTATGCTTTTAATAAAGAGAAAGGTTTCTACTGGAAAGAACTGGTAGGACTTGCAGTTAGTTTATTTAAAAATTTTTATTAATAGAAGTTAGAGGGATGCCTGGCTGGCTCAGCTGCTGGAACGTGTGACTCTTGATCTCAGGGTTGTGGGTTTGAGCCCCCTAGTGGGTGCAGAGATTGCTTAAAAAAAGAAAAGAAAAGAAAAAAATAGATAAAAATTATAAGCATTTTATAGGATGAAATAGGAGGAATCTCAGTAGCTACAAAAAAATTCATAATTGTTAAAATAGGTCTTAATTATTCCATTGAGTGCCACATATCAAAATGGAACAAAATTACATAAAAGTTTTATCTTTGGGTTTTCCCAGTCATCCTGAAAATGTTGGCAGTTCCAGAAAACATTCCACTTACATTGAAAAGAATCAGAATCATTCTACTTCTTTAGCTGATCAAGATGTTTTTATTTCCAGCAAATGACACACCCTAGGAGAGAGTATTGAGAATAGCTGAAAATAAATGCTTATTTTTAAAATACGGGGTGGTGGGGAGCCGAGTTTTGAGTGTTGAATATTTCTTGTCCATGTCCTTTTGGTTTTTGGCCTCCCGTGACGTTTTCCCCATTCTTTGAAAATGGGCCAGGGAAGGAAGAGGTGACAGTCCTCATTGCTAGCTCACCGGCCTCATCACCATCGGTCTGATTTCAGAGCAACTCCACAGGAAATGAGATATTTGATTCTAAAATGCATGCTTTACTCTTAACAGAAGTATATATAAAATGGGAAACAAAGGAAGGTCTGTGGGTTTACTGTACCCTTAACCCTTCAGAAGACCTGGCCATCTGGAGAAAAGAAGGTTTACAGCCCAGGATGGTGGACCACTGTGAGATTTGCAAGGGATGCTCCGGTCAAGTGGAAGGATTGTGGTGAACTCAAGAGTTCTTAGGCAAATTGGCTTTCGGAAGAGTATGTATGGAATTTGGGTATTTAGCAGGAGACTTTCGGAAACTGGTAGGTGCTTAAGTATCCTAGAAAGTCCTTATGTACCAGGGTTGGGAGCGTGAGTCTCTATCTGAGGAGCACTGTGTTCCTGGTGTTCTCCTTCTTAAAATGGGTTGAGGGAACAGGCATACTTGTTTTACTATTTTTATTTAAATTACTATTGACTATTTTTATTTAAATTAAATATATACGGGGCGCCTGGGGGGCTCAGTGGGTTAAGCCTCTGCCTTCGGCTCAGGTCATGATCTCAGGGTCCTGGGATCGAGCCCCACATCGGGCTCTCTGCTCGGCAGGGAGCCTGCTTCCTCCTTTCTCTGCCTGCCTCTCTGCCTGCTTGTGATCTCTCTCTGTCAAGTAAATTTAAAAAAAAATCTTAAAAAAAAGGAAATATATAATAATACTTGTACATATATCTTCTAATAAATATAGTTTAAAAAAATCTCTGATGTTTCCAGGAAGTTTTATTCTCTTTCTCTTTCTCTCTCCCTTTCTTTCTCTCTCCCTTTCTTTCTTTCTTCCTTCCTTCCTTCCTTCCTTTCTTTCTTTCTTTCTTTCTTTCTTTCTTTCTTTCTTTCTTTCTTTCTTTCTCTCTCTCTCTCTCTCTCTCTCTCTCTCTCTCACACACACACACACACACACACACAGAAACTGCAGCTCAGGAAGATTGGGTTCAGAGCGAGGAGGGAAGCTGAAGGGCTCCATAAAAATCTGCTTTTTCCTCCTTTTCCTGCTT
>CM053608.1:119303768-119334262 GCA_028646535.1 Procyon lotor | reverse complement strand
TGAAGCCAAGGACCCTCTTGGTTGGTCCTACGGGGTGGGGGCAGGGAGCCCTCTGGGTCCTCGGACCTGGCCTCCTGCATCCATAGATGTGTGTTCTGTGAAAGGGATCCTGATGCAAAATGACCTCCAAAGGCCAAAGGAGCTGGAAGACTGAAGGAAAAGTTCGGTAAGTCTAACTTGATGAGAAATAGTTTATTAGGGGACTTAGGGACAGAAATATGTCTAGCACTGCTGTAACAGGACTAGATCTTTTCAACCCCAGCCCTGGATAAGACCTACTTTAATAGTCCTAGAGGCTGGGAATACACACTGGGGACCACTCAGGAGGAGAAGGTCTGAGATCAGGTGTGTGTCATTGTCATATCTCCAAGGCAGATCAAGGATGTCATGCACCAGGGAGTCTTTAAGGATGTGGTTAAACAAAAGGAAAGAGTGTGTAGTGGGGGCTGTGCTCACGAAGGGCTTAGATTTCAGAAAGGCCGTCAGAGCGGGTTTTATCCCAGATAGTGTTAAGCTGGTTCGCACAGCGTGACCATTGGGAAAAATGTAAAAACTTCATGGCTGGCAGGAGAATTCCTCTCAGGGAGAGAACCATCGTTATGTAGGAAAATAATAAGCCCTTTAATGGGATACATTTTAAAGAACTTGGTAAGCAAAGTAGTAGTTCAATAATTTTGCATTAAAAATAAAGGAATTTGAAATAACCATTGTATATGTGGTTAAATGATATTCCATATGTGTGTCAAGACCACTCAATGGGGAAATGACTGAATCTTCAATGAATGGTGTTGGGAAAACTGGACATTCGCATGCAAAAGAATCAAGTTGAACCTTTATCTTCCTCCATATCCAAGAATGAATGCAAAATGAATTGCAGAACCAAATATAAGACCTAAAACTAAAAACTCCTAGAAGGAAACTTTGGAGGAAACTTAATGACATTAAACTTGGCAGTGGGGGCGTCTGGGTGGCTCAGTTAGTTAATCGTCTGCCTTCGGCTCAGATGATCTCAGGATCCTGGTATTGACCCCGGTACCAGACTGCCTGCTCAGGGGGGAGCCTGCTTCTCCCTCTCCCTATGCTGCTCCCCCTGCTTGTACTCTCTCGCTCACTCTGTCGCTGAAATAAATAAATAAATAAATCTTAAAAAAACAAACTTGGCAACATTTTCTCGAATACAATACCAAAGGACAACCAATGAAGCACAAAGAGATAAGCGAAAGTACATCAAACTTAAAAGCTTTTGTGCATCAAAGGATGCACTCAACAGAGTGAAAAAAACAACCTGTGGAATGGAAGAAAATAATTGCAAGTCAAATATCTGATAAGGAAGGGATTAGTATCCAGAATTTATGAAGAACGCCTACAACTCCCCAACAACAACAAAAATCAAACAATGTGACTTAAAAATGGTCAGACGACCTGAATAGCCATTTCTCTAAAGAAGACATCCAGATAGCCAACAACAACCTGAAAAGAGGCTCAACATCACTCATCATCAGAGAAATGAGAATCAAAACCACGATGAGAAATATCACATTATATCCATTATACTGTTTAAAAAAAGTAACAGGGGTGCCTGGGTGGCTCAGTGGGTTAAAGCCTCTGCCTTCAGCTCAGGTCATGATCTCAAGGTCCTGGGATCGAGCCCCATATCGGGCTCTCTGCACAGCAGGGAGTCTGCTTCCCCCGCCCCCTTCTGCCTGCCTCTCTGCCTACTTGTGATCTCTCTCTGTCAAATAAAAAAATAAATAAACAAACAAACAAATAAATAAATCTATCTTTAAAAAAACATTGCAGAAAATAGTAAGTGTTGGCAGGGATGTGGAGACATCGGAAGCCTTGTGCACCCTTGGGGGGGATGTAAAAATTGCATATGGAACACAGTATGATGACTCCTCAAAAAATTAAACATAGAAGTATCAAATAATTCAGCAATTCCATTTCTGGGTATATACACAAAATAATTGAAAGCAGGGTCTCAAAGATTATTTGCACACCTGTTTTCCTAGCAGCGCGATTCACAATAGTGAAAAGGTGGAAATAAGTGTCTATTGATGGATGAAAAGCTAAAATGTGGTCTATATGTATAATAGAATTTTGTTCAGCCTTCAAAAGAGAGGAAATCCCGTCACTTGCTATTTTGTGCACGAACCTTGAGAACATTATGCAGTATGAAATAAGCCAGTAACAACAAGACACATACTGGCTGACCGCACTTATATGGGGGCGTCTATAGAAGTCAAATTCACAGAAACAGAAAGTAGAATGGTGGTTACCAGGGGCTAGAGAGAGGGGGGAAAAGGAATGATTATTTAAAGGGTATAGACACCCCTGCGCTCAAATCCTTGCAATGGCCCCTCATTGCAATGAAAGGAACAGTAGAAATTGTTATGATGGTTTTCAAGGTCCCTAGAGCCTTTTCCCCAATGCCTTGCTGGCCCATCTGCTTTCTCTCTCTCCCTTCACTCTGTTACAACCTTCCTGGCCAGACTGATGTTTCTCCATCCTGCCAGGCCTATTCCTGTCTTAGGGTCTTTGCTCTAGACTGTTCCTCTTTCTGGATTGTTCTGTGCCCAGAAATCCTTGGCTCCCTTCAAGTCTTTGTTCAAATGTGACTTTCTCAATGCAGCCTACCCTGACCATCCTATTGAGCACTAGTATGTACATTGTTTACCCTGCCATAGTTTCCTTCTTAACCTATGTACTCCTTATCTTCTGGCATACTAATATTATCCTTTTATATTGTTTATGTCTTCCCCTGCTAGAGCGTAAGCTCCACTGGGGGAGTGATTTTTGTCTGTTTGTAGCTGATGTGTATTCCAGGCACTTAGAATAGTTCTTTATAAATAAAGTTTCCTTAATAAATATTTGCTAAATGTTGAATCAGTCTTCACAAGTGAAAGTACTGTTTCCACAAGTGAATCTGGGAATGCTAGTTCTGAAGGCTACATCATATACAAAAAAAAAAAAGTCTTATGGTCAACTAAGCTTGCTGTCTCCTTCTTGGAGATTGACAATCGACATGAGTAATATTTTGGTGAAAAACCTAAACTCGTTTTACAGGATACTCTGTGAGAATTGACCAATGATGATTGAAAAATGTTTAGAAATAAATGAAAGTTGCAGAAACGGCACATTAGGAATACAGGAAAAGATCCAAGGGAATAGAGGCAAACACCTACTTGAATCCTATAAATAACAGACTTCTCCATCCACTCAGCATTCAGGGCTGGCCAGCCTAATGTGCTGACCAAAGACTGCACAGGCTCAGAAAAACAAGCTGGGTCATGAGGACTTAAATCAGTGGAAAAGAAACAGTCATGAGTCCTGTTGGCTGCATCGATTGCCAGGGAATCATCTTATCCATTCAGTCCAAAATATGGTTGTGCAAAAAAAAAAAAAAATTAAAAAACTATGGTTGTGCTTGGCACTATCACTGGGTCAGGTGCAGAACAGAAAGTGAAGAGGAGGGTGAAAAATACGAGAGTTGAGAGAGATCCCAAGTGGTCTCCAAGATGAATACAGGGACTGGGCTAAAGAGTTAATGCTGTGGAGTTCTGGAAGCCTGTGATGACGGTGGCCTCAGCAGCCACACCCACAGTGAGGCTGGGGGAGGTGTGGAGAGAGTGGGGGGCTGGGCGTGTGAGCACACCCAAAGGCTCCAGGGCCATCAACCTTGCTCTTTTTTTTTTTCACTGCCACCGACCAGAGAATCCTGGCAGCATAAGCCGATAGGTTTCTGCCTATCTCTATATTCTCAAATATTATCTTCGATCACACTTTATTATTCATAGAACACTTCTTTGGCAAGAGTATTATTTGGAACATAGCCAAAGATGTAAGAAGTAAGGGGGGAAAAGCCTCTGAATATCCAAGATAGACGGTATGGAGTTTACTTAAGATTGAAATACTTCACTTCTTCCAGAACTCCCTAGGCACCAAGCCAAAGCCTAGTGAAGGCATCTACGGAGTTGCCCAGATCATGGGAGACCCAAAATGGTGGGCAAGGCAGTGACAACTGAAATACGAGAGCAGAAGAGGAGACCAAGAAACTGGAAAGTAGACACAGAAATTGAGAAACTTTCTCTCTTTAGAGGACATAATTTGAGGGCAAGGACAAACTCTTGATGGAGAAGTGGACTCCAAGATATTGCTGTATTGCAGGATGGGTTCTTACCATAACGCCTGACTCACCGATAAAAATTCAGTTGTGATCACTAACTCCGTTTAAGTATGCGGGGATGCATTTTGGGAAGCTCTCATGCCCGAAAGACTGACATTAAAAATAAAATGTCAGCTCGTATAGGGGAAGCTTCAGCTAAGCAGATTTAATTAATTTGTTAATTAATCTGTTCCTCTTCTGGTTTTAGGCTCCAGTCCTGACATTCAGAAGTTGTATGAAATCATAGTCATGAATATCGTTCTGAGTATTTTTAGTTAATGGAGTTTTGTTAGCAGGCTTTATTTCTGCATTCCATTACCAGTGATGAATTTCTGCTTTGTATTCCTCATAACTGTTTTTTTTTTTCAGAGGTTGGGATATTATTTTGGTTTCTTTTGTCTTTAGACATAAAAGCATTTCCTTGATGGATACACAGGTTAGCACAATGAAATGCTGTGTGTTTATTTATCTTGAATGACTAAATGGTATAGTATCCTTAGGGAAAAATGCTAACACTTAACAGTAATAGCTAACTTTGGTAGGTCCCCAGTTATATTAATCTCTTCCTTTTCTGATCATGCACACATATAAAAAAAAATGCTTAACTCTGATCTCAAGCTTGGAAAATATGTTAGGCACGGAGGTGGCAAAATACCTTCCAAGCATGGACAGGTTGAGCTAAATGTGAAGAAAATGGAGCACTGATTGCAAAATCTAAATTCCCTAAGGTTTTGTGGATGAAGCTTAAAGAATCTGCTCACAAAGCAAGAGCGATACTCATCATGGGTCAATTTAGACCATTCTTCAGATTAGCTCTCCAATGTTAAGTGTGGAGTTTATGTCCTATGTAGGCAACACTTTCTGCTGTTTTCCTGAAGGTGGACTCCTTGTATAATAAAAGGATTCCTGTATAAGAAAAACAACAATGGAGTACCCAGGTTTGAATCCTCCTTTTGCTGTTCATTAGCTCTATAAGCTGCTTGCAAATTACCAGAAATTAGTATCATGGATAAAAATGGAGAGGATGATGGTGACATAATAATAAAAATGGCAATATTGCCTGTGCTTCCAACTTCATAAACTTTTTGGGAGGATCAGAAAGGATGATACAAATGAATATGTTTTGCGAACATTATGTAGTGTTATGATGGTAATCTTATTTTTACATGGGTTATATCACTGTAGACAGTGTTCATTGGTTTGATCAGTAATTATCTCCGGTTGAATCTCTGCTGAATGGATTATTAGAATTTTATCTTCTCGAGGGGTTAGGTTATACTTTTGTAAACTTTGAGGACTGTTTTAGTTCAGTTTTGTTGTTTGCCGATCTTTGGCTGGTTCTCAACCCGCATGTGACAGGTCTTGAATTTTTATCAGTCCATGGTATCAGGCTGCCTTCTCTGAAACATGCCAGAATTTTTTCCATATCTTTTTGTCTGGCCTTTAATTTTAAACCAGTCATCAGGATGAGCCCTGGGTCTTGATGAGTTCACAATCTGAGCATAGCTCTGTGAGGGAGATTAAATGACTAATCTTGATTTCAAAACTTGTTCTATTGCAGAGAGAAGACAGGCAAGACAGGGGCGCCTGGCTGGCCCAGTCGGTTAAGTGTCTGATTCTCCATCTCAGCTCAGGTCTTGATCTCTGGGTCGTGAGTTCAAGTCCGCGCTGGGCTCCACACTGGGTGTGGGGCTCACTTGAAACAACAACAACAACCCCAAAAAACCCCAAAAAACAGGCAACACCCATCACCTCCTTTTTGAAGAGTAAATGTAATTCCTGTCCTCAGAGATGACAGGCTCATGTCCCATGTGCGGGTGGGTCTTCTGATAGAGAAAGGCTTGGTTTTAAAGGATGGAAGGAGGCATAAGAGCGAGTCCCCAAGCTCTGGAATCAGACGTGTTTTTGCTCAGCCTCCCTAAACCAACCATGATAGTTTGTAAACTGCAGTTTTCTCATCTGTAAAATAGAGATTATAGTAACATGGGCTATTGAAACAACTTTCTGTAAAGTTCTAGCTAATATGTAATAATCATTATGATGCATGTACAGTTGACGAAGGATGTGAACAGAACAGAGATAAATGGGAAGGAAAAGAGCGATGTGTCCACGGCGGAGCTCTTCTACGTATTAGAATCAGAGGCTGTCCTTCAGGGGCCTCTTTAATTACTCTAGATCTGTTCCATTCGCTTGGCAGTGTACCATCTGGTAGTTCTGTTAGCAGTAATTGTACCACCGTATCAATAGAACAGAAGTAGGGAGATTCAAGTTCTGTGATGTTTTGTTCTCAAGATCTGAGCGTAGTTACTGCATTTTTTTTTTAAAAGATTTTATTTATTTATTGGACAGAGAGATCACAAGCAGGCAGAGAGGCAGGCAGAGAGAGAGGGGGAAGCAGGCTCCCTGCTGAGCAGAGAGCCCAATGCAGGGCTCAATCCTAGGACCCTGAGATCCTGATCTGAGCCGAAGGCAGAGGCTTTAACCCACTGAGCCACCCAGGCGCCCCAAGTTACTGCATTTTTAAGTGGAAATTTTAATCAAGTTCTAGATTAGGACTTGTTTTGTTGAGCAGAAGAACATCTCTAGAGGGTTGCTCTTCTCTTCACAGCTCTGTCAATGTGAAGACCATTTGGGGGAGTCTGAAGAGCATAGATCTGTTTGTAGATGATTACGAGTGGTCTGAGTACTTCCTTAATAAATACTAAAAAACTGGCCTACTTTTCCTTTCTGGGAGTTCACATCTAAGTGCTGATTTTTTTTTTTTTTTTAAAGATTTATTTATTCATTTGAGAGAGCCTGCTTAAGTGTGGAAGGGAGGGGCAGAGGGAGAGGGAGAGGAAGTCCCAAGCAGAGTCCACAGGGGGTGTAGAGCTGAATGTGAGGCTCTGTATCACCACCTCGAGGTCATGACCTTGAGATCAGGACCTGAGCCGAAACCAAGAGTACCACACTTAACCTGTTGCGCCACCTAGGTGACTTTTTTTTTTTTTTTTTTAAACAGTGCTTTCGAGCCCCTTCTGCCCTTAGACACCTCACTTCAGCTGTCGCCCTGCTCAGGCTCAGAGGAAGGGTGCTTCCGTTCAGGTCAGTTTCCAGAGCTGTGTGTCATCTAATGAGACTGTCTAGCCCCGCGGATTAGCAATCACAGGCCTGCGAGAGTGGGAATGTGGGTTTGGTGAGAGCAGAGCAGAGACTGTCATCTGTTGGTGGTGGCCTCCCCATCTCCATGGGGACAGGGAGTGGGGGTAGGGATTTTTTTTTTTTTTTTTTTTTTTTTTTGGCCCCTGGGTGGGGAAACATAGGTTGAGAAACTCAGGCCTGGCAAGTAGTTGGTGATGAACTCCCCCAGAGGGCAAGGCCGAGCTCGGGCTGAGCTGTGGAGGGGAAGTTGTCACCAGCAGGTGGACCACAAGCTGGAGGCCATCTGGGTGACAGTGGAAGGTCTGCCTGAATGTCAAGGCCCACCTGTTTGGATTCTCCTTGGCTCCGCAGCAACTCCCACGCAAACTGTGGACGCAGAAGCTTTGGGCTTCATTTCCCCGTGAATCCTGTGGGTTCGCATCAGCTCCCTTTTCTCTGGTTTTCTACCCATCAGCTCCAAGCCCTGCTTTCCTGAAAGCCTTCTTCATCATCTGGCTCCAGGCAATTCCTGGGAAGAATCTTTTTGAGCCTTTCATGATTCTCGAAACCCATTAACCAACCGAAACAGTTTTCCCAAGCGCCAGTGATAAATCTGTCTCCGTCTGGGGAAAGAGAGGAAGTGTCTCCCTTTAGAGAACCTGTGCACGAAAGAATGTACCAGAATGCACATAACAGAACAGAAACACCATTTCTTACAGAGGTCAAAATTCTCAATGCAAAGGGACGGCAGGGAACGATCAGAGGCTAGCAGTCCTCTGACCCACATCAGGGTGTAGGCAACTCCGTCTTGCGCGGAGTCTGGGTGCCAGGGAGCTGGCTAGCAGCCCCCGGGGCTCCTGGGGCTTCCGGGCGCGGGCAGATTAAGCCTCTGCAGCCAGGACTGCGTGGGAGAAACGCCGAGAGGAAAGCGGAGGAAAGGCTAGCGGGCGCGGAGACAGGGCAGGGGGGAGCCGAGGCTGCCGCGAGACCCAAGCAGGGTGGGGCTCCGAGGGGCTCCCTGGGGAAGGGCGCCCGCCCGGGTGGCCGGGGCGGAGGTGGCTTCGCGGGGCGGGGAGGCGGGCCGGCGAGCTCGGGAGGAGGAAGGGGACGGGCGCCTCCCGCCCCCGGGGCCGCCCGCCAGCAGCCGCAGGGCGAGGCGACGGCGCCCGCTGGCGTCGCCTTCCCTCTCCCGGTCGGCGGGGGCTCAGGCCCGGCTGGGCGGGCCCGGGGGCGCTCGGGGCCGGGCTCCGCTTCCCCACTTTTCCTCCCTCCCGCCCTCCTCCCGGGGCCGTCCCGGGCGGCCGAGCCAATGAGCGCCGAGAGGAGGAGGGCAGCGGGAAGCGGAGCGCGCGGGGCCGCGGAACCTCCTACCGCGCCCGTGGCCGCCGCGCCAACGCCAAGTCTGCGCCCCGGGAGTTTGCGCGCGTCCGGCCCCCGGCCTGGTCGCTCGGTCCCCGCGAGCGAGGCGGCCGCGCGTGCCCGGGGCAGCCGCCCGCGAGCGCTCGGGCTGGAGGCCGGCGAGCTGGGGGGCGCGGGCTGGGGCCGGGGCTGACGCCTCCCGAAGATGCAGGATGGCAGCGGAGCCGCCGTCCAGCCTCTCCTACCGCACCACGGGCTCCACCTGCCTGCACCCGCTCAGCGAGCTCCTGGGCATCCCGCTGGACCAGGTGACCGCGCGGGCTGGCCGCGGCGGGGCGGGGGCGCAGGGACCCTCCTTTCGAGCCACTGCGGGCGCGCGGGCTGGGGGGGCATCGGAGCCACAACGCGCCTTCCCCCCCCACCCAGCAGATTTTACACACTCGACAGGTGGGCTTTTTATCTGACTTGATGTTTCCGTACTGTAAATGTGAAAAAAAATTGGTATACCCTGCAAGACAGGTTCAGATGAACTTTTGTTTTTCTTTTTGAGGTTTTGGGTTGGCTCGTTTCCTGTAACCAAGTTCTAAAGTATTGTGATAAATGAATCAAGTGTTTGTTTTTTTATCAGTGTCGTTGATTCTTTATTATTTTTAATTTAGATATCTCTACTTAAAAGATAAGCTTGATTAGTCTGTAAGCTCTTGCCTATAGAGCTTTGGAACAGAGACCTGGGTTTTTGGACTTTGGCGGTGAAACTTTTCAGATGAGGGCGTGATAGTTGTACCAGGTGCGATGTTCATCGGAAAGGGTGGAGTTACCCAAGGACACTGTGGTTTTCCGAGGGCCTTTACTTCATTCAGTGGGCTTCTCCTGAAGGTCCAGGCTCCTGAGTGACTTGGGTTAGTGAGAGGAGGCACGTGGAAGTTAGTCGGACTGTCCAGGAATTGCCTGCTACTATTAAAATAGAAAATGGCAGTAATTCCTGGTAAGAAATCTGCCTGAGGGTTGAGGCTGTCTTACTCATTTTCTTGCCTCTTTAGGTGCTGGAAGCTAGACCTGCTATGTATTTCATAGTGAGTCAATAAATACATGTTGATTTAAATGGAATGGGGAGTGCCAGAGGGCGGCCCATTGCTTTCTCATTTGGTTTCATACTGAGTTTTGCTTCGGGTTTCTTCCTTTGCTTTTTACTAGTGATTTTTTTTTCTTTTTTTTCCAAATGGGAGTATACCCTCCCGCTGCCCTCTCTGCTCACATTCCTTCTGCAAGGAGGAAGTGAGAGCTGGCTGTTTGCCTTAGTCAGTCAGATACTGTTTACTGAGCCGCCCTTCTACCTGGCTCCCTCCAAGGATCAGATGGGGGAACTTCCCCGCCCCCCCCAGTTGCCTGCTGGTCAGCTGCAAAATCCAGAAAGTTAACGAATTGGGAGAGGTATCAGATGCTAACTGGTCCTTCTGCAAATTACTCTTCAATTTGTAGTGAGGACGGGAGAGACCCAGGGACCTGGGGAAAGGCAGAGAGATACTAGCAAATTCTTTTCCTCTGAAACTACCGTAACTCCCAGCTGAATTTCCTTAAGGGGAGTGTGTTTTGTACTTACCCGTCAAAGCCCCAGCCCCACCCTCATCAGAATTTATTTAAATTGCATTTTCTGTTTTAAATTATTTGGCGCTGCTAGAGAGAGGAATCCAGGGAGGCTTTTTGTTTGGGAAGGAGTTGTTAGCCCCCCCCCACAAGCCTGGTTGGTGCTAGTATGATGTTCTTGAGTGCTTTGTAACTGCATCCACCCCCATCCCCAGCCTCCTGGATTTCTGTCAAAGGAACCCTGTTTTTAATTTATAAGAAAAAGAATAAAAGAGCCTTAAGGATGTCTAAGGCTGGGAGAAAGGGATTTCTGGGAGAAACCAAAGGAGAAATGTTGGTGATGGGCAAGGAAGGAGCCTTCGTGATCTCCTTGATCGTCGGATGGCCCCAGCAGCCGTGAGCAGGCTCATGTCTGAGTGACTCTTGGAGGGAGAAGCACGTATAGGGCAGTGCCCCAGCTCGCTCATTTAAGGCCTGGGGAAAATCCCAAACCATAAATAATGTGGTTTGAGGCTAAATTGTGGTTTGGGAATGTGCAAGCTTGATGTGTTTTTCTCCCTCACACTTTTAAGGCCTCTTTAAGGTCTTAGATGACTTAGACCTGCTCTGCCAGTCAGCTTCTTTTGTGACTGCCAGTTGGGACTCAGCCTCTAGGAGCCCCACTGTCCTCATGGTAAAATCAGATCTACATATTGGAGGTGAGAAATTTTATGTAGATATAAAATCCCCTACATCTGAAAGGCCCTTCTTTCAGACAGGGTCCCCGGAGGCAACATAATTCAGCTCAACGAGTTGCAATGAGGAAACTTTAATGAGCTACTTAGAGGGATATGGGCGGCATTCAGGGGATGTCCAAGTACCCAAACCTGGAGATGAACGGGAAAGGGGAGGATGTCCTGTGGCCATCGCCCGGTGAGAGCCCCATTCAGCCCCTGCTGGGATGCCTGTGGGAGGCGGTGAAAACCTCAGCCTCTCTCTCCACCCCACAGCCCTTCTACCCCACCCCTGGGTGGCTGGCCTGGGGTGCCCGGGTGATGCAGTCTGCAGGTGCTCTACCCCTGGCCCGGAACTTGGAAGAGAAAGGTAGAGCCAGACCTGGAGGCCAGTCCAAGGACGATCGCACAGTCCTTAATAAATGTTTGCTTCTGTCCCATTAAAGAGTGACTGGCTATCGGCCGGCAATAGGCTAAAAATGATAAAACACGTACTTCTACTTACTCAAGTAGCTCTTCGTCTGTCCCTGCAAGACACTGAATCTTGTCCCCTCTCATCTTAACATCTCATGCTCGTATTCGAAATTTCTGATTTGAAGGCGCTTCTGAGAATGTCTTTGGCTTCTGGGTGTCCCCGTAGGGGGTAGCTCATTATTTGCAAAAGCTGAAATGCAAAAACAGCCGCCTACTACGTGACCGAAGAACTCTTTTCTTATTTTTCATTTGCTCCTTCTGTTTGTCTGTTCTGTGAATTCCCCGGGGGAAGCTTGTGTGGGATCGTGAGGAAAAGTCTATGGTTTTACTTTCCAAGGACTTCACTAGTCTGACATCCTCCTAAAGACGTTACAGGTAAAGTCATCTTCTTTAATTAGAAACAAGTAGAACACACTTCAGATGCAGAGGGTGGGAAATGAATGACGGCCTAGAAGCCCCCACAGGTGCCTCACAGATGAGTTTGTTGGAAGTCGCTTTTCTAAAACCACTGGGCTCTGTCTGTGTAGCAAGTGTGGTGTTCCGGCAAGTGGTAGGACTATTCAGATAGAAAGCTTCACTTACCAGGATAAATTAGGTTAAGAACTTCTTCCTTCCCATTTAGAGTGACTCAGGGAGCAAAGGATGAGTGTTTTGCCTTATTTTTTAAGTTATCTGCTCATGTCCTCTTGACTTGGTTGTGGAGCATTGTCTATCTGCCTTTTAACTAACCGTCGCTTTCAAAATTTGCGAGACTGATTTAGCCACCGTGATGGGTGGATGTTGTTGATGTTGTTCATTTGCGGGTGTGTGGTCATATCCTAGGAGTTGTGAAAGCTGAGGAAGCAACAGTTTGCTGGCTTTAAGGAATTTCCAATCGAAATGGGGGCGGGGTGGGGAGCTCTGGGTGCCAAGGCTGTTTTACCCACAGGTACCCCGAACTTTTGTGTTTTTGCATGAAGTGTCAATTCATTGTTGAATTAGGATTTCTTATCTGGGTTTCATCCCGCTGCCTCCCCTACCTAATCAGAAAAAGGGTAAGAGAAAAATAGCCCAGGACATAAGAACTCAGGAAGTGATTTTGAGATTAAAGCAGCAAAAGTTTAGGGGCTCCTGGGCGGCTCAGTCGGTTAAGCGTCTGCCTTTGGCTCTGGTCATGATCCCAGGGTCCTGGGATCGAGTCCTGCTTCAGGCTCCTTGCTCGTTGGAGAGCCTGCTGCTCCCTCTCCCTCTGCTGCTCTCCCTGCTCATGCTCTCTCTCTCTCTCGATCTCTCCTCTCTCAAATAAATACATAAAATCTTTACCAAAAAACCCCCGGCAAAGGCTTAGGACAATTAACGTAAGCTTGTGTTGCAGTTTAAAAGGCTAGGCGAACGGTGACCTGTTCTAAAGACCTGGCATTCTTTACTAACGGTAAGATCAGTAGTGAGTTTCGATTATTCGGGGGTCTCTGACCACAAGGTTTCTTGCCTGGCCTGGAGCTTTTAGTCACCGGTTGGTTTCCTTGCCCGTTCTTAGAAAGCCCAAACTTCACGTCTCTTCTTACCTAAATCTTGCCCTTGGTTCAAAGCTCAGCTCACATTCCAAACTCAATTAAATATTTATCTAATGCTCTTAGTGCCAGGTCCCTGGCCAGGTGTTGGAAATATAAGGATGAAAAAAGCCAGGTACCTGTCCCGGAAGAGCTTCTCTACAAGCAGAGGAGACAAAGGACCCCTGTAAGTCACAAGTGCTGTCTACTCACCAGCTCATGCAGGTGCTAACAGAGGTTTGTAGATGGTGCCTGGTGGAACCGAGAAAGGAAGGCCAGCTGCAAGAAATGCTGGATTCCTGTTAGATTTACTATTTACCTTTGACATGCTTTACGTTTGACACTTAGTAAACATGAACTCCTATTGTGAGTTAGCTTACTGTGTTTATATGCTGAATTTCCAACTAATTTCAAGTGTCCTCCAGATAGATATTTTTATCCCTCCTTGTGTTCCAGGGAAATAGTAGGTGCTGGATAAATATGTATCATTAGTAACAAATGTGCCAGCGATAATGCTATGCCTTATCCAACTTCAGCATTTGGAAGCTTTTTTTTTTTTTTTTTTAAGATTTTATTTATTTGACACAGAGAGAGAGATCACAAGTAGGTAGAGAGGCAGGCAGAGAGAGAGGAGGAAGCAGGCTCCCCGCTGAGCAGAGAGCCCGATGCGGGGCTCCATCCCAGGACCCTGAGATCATGACCTGAGCCAAAGGCAGAGGCTCTAACCCACTGAGCCACCTTCCAGGTGTCCCTGGAAGCTTGTTTTTAAGGCAGACAGCAGACTGGCCTTTGTAGGGGGAAGGGTCCTTTGCCTACACCCCTCCATTGACGCTGCCTCCAGGCTGTACCCCTGGGTTTGTGACTTGAACAATCTGCGCCTCACCTTGGGGCTCTCCAGTCTTCCCAGCTCAGGGTGGGTGTGGGTCCATGGCAGGCCGTGGAGCATCGGCCCTGCAGAAAGCTGCTTTAGTTTTCTTCGGGCCTCAGTGGTTCCTGCAAAGTCAGGTCTGCTCTCCCCTTCATCTCCTCCTCATTGTCTGATACTGAAAAAGATTGGCTAGCAGGAGAAACATAATTTGGTGACACTGCAGACACATACTTACTAAGTGTCCGCTGTGCTCCCCGAGAATCCCTTGGGGTGTGTTGGGCTGTGATGATTCAAACAGGAATCAAAGGAGGCCCATCCTCAAGAATCTTGTCGGGCCAGGCAGGGACAGGTAGGTCACCTGGTGTAACTCACGTGCCGGACCCGGACCACCAGCAGCCTGGACACTAGTTAGCGGAGTACGTTCTCTGCCTGGTGCCCCACCTCTGCTCTGGGGGCAGGCACAGCCCTGGGGTTTAGTGGGTGCCCCCCAAGTCCGAGAATCACGGCTGCACACAGCTAACTGGGATACAAATTAATCGAGTGCGGTGGAGGCAGAATGGAGGGAAAGATCTACTCTGCTTTGTTGGGGGGAGGGTGAGGTGGGCACAGGCTGGGTCCCGCGGGATGAGGGAGAGTTTTCAGAGGTGCGGACCAGTGAAACTGTGCTTTGTTCTGGGAACCGGGAGCTCGCTGGAGCGGGTGGTGGTGGGCCGCTGTGTGGGGGCTGCGGATCTGGGCGGGGAGGGGAGCGGGGCCCACGTCGAGCGGGAGCAGAAGGGCTCTGGTGAGGTGTTGGCCTTCATCCCGCAGACCAGGGGCCTGCAGACGTTTTGTGTGGAGGACCAGCCGGTAGCTATTTTTGGCTTCACAGGCCCTACAGCCGGTCACAACCACTCAACTCTGCCGCTGCATGAAGGCAGCCATAGGTAAGAAGTAAGTAATGGCCACAGCTGTAGTCTCATGAAGCTTCATGAATGGGCTCTTCTGAAATTTAGTTTCATATAATTTTTTTTTTAAAGATTTTATTTATTTGACAGAGAGAGAGAGATCACACGTAGGCAGAGAGGCAGGCGGAGAGAGGCGGGGAAGCAGGCTCCCTGCTGAGCAGAGAGCCTGATGCGGGGCTCGATCCCAGGACCCCGAGATCATGACCTGAGCTGAAGGCAGAGGCCTTAACCCTGAGTGCCCCGAGTTTCATATAATTTTTAATGGGTCCAAAAATTTTCTTCTTTCGATTGTTTTCAACCCTCAAAAAATAAAAAGCACTTTTTTTTTTTTAGCAGGCAGGCCCCACAAAAACAGGCAGTGGGCTGGGTTTGGCCCGAGGACGGGGTTTCGCAGACCCCGTTAGAGACTCTCTGTCCTTAGAGTTTGGTGCAAGGACTATCATGAGTCCTAACTAACAAGCCTGTTTCTGGGGTCTGGCCCAACCTGGGGAATGCAAATATCAGGGCTCCCCACCCCCCCAAGTGATTCTCAGGCCAACGGAAGTTTAGGGCCACTGCTACCATCAAAGGGAAGGCACTGAAGCGCTTAAGTCGTGGAGGAATTTTCATTTTGTGACATTTTGTGACGTGATACGGGACTCGTGGCTGAAGACTACAGGAATGGGGGAGGGGGGTCTGAGGACGAGTGAGGGCGCAGGGGCGTCTTTAGCGGGGAGTGGAGAAAGAGCGGCTCCGGGTCAACCAACCCCCTGAAAATCACACATTTTTACAGGCACAAGTTTGTGCCAATGTGTGATTTTTTTCTCTTGCAGCCGCTCCTTCTAGGAGCAAAAGTAAAACCGTTGGACGTTTGCAGAGAAGGTTGCTGGAAAGTTAAGAAGGAGAGGTGTTGAAAGATGCTGACAAGCCCTTGGAAGAGGTGGGAAGGAGAAGGGAAGCAGCCCGAGCTTGGGAGCAGGTGTGAGCAGGGGAGGCAGCTGGGGGCTGCAGAATGGAAGATTCCGAGGGAAGCTCTTCCGGGCAGTGACGAAAGGCCGCGTGTGGACGTGGGAGGAGGGGTGACAGTGGGGATTTGGCAGACTTCCTCCTGGAGCAGGTGAACCTGGGGGTGGGAGCTGGAGGGAAAGGCTGTGCGGTGGCCAAGCTCTCGAGGTTGGTCGATTCTGAGAGCACGAAGGCCGGATGGAGAGGGGGTGCCTGCTCCCAGGACCAGAGCTGAAGCACCGTCCATCCCGCACCGTCTCTCCCCATAGGCGTGAGTCCGGGGGGAGCACAGGTTTTATTTAAGGGGGGTGAAGAACAGAGGTCTAAGGCAGCAGGTGACTTTCTTCAGGGGCAGACACGTGCCTGGGGGCAGCCCGTTCTCACCGAGGCTAGGAGGGAAGGGAGAGGGCTGGGAGGGCACTGAGGTTTGGGGTTGAGCAGAGGGAGGGAGGGAGAGAGGGAGGGAGGCAGCCAGGCCGGTCTGGGGTGTGATGATGAGTCATGGAGGAGGAGGAAGTCAGGAGCGGCAAGTAGCTGCGAGTCGACAAGGGGAGCTCTGGGGGCCTGGGCAGGTCGGGGTGGCCCCCCTGGGATCCCGGAGTCCTGAGAAGCCGGTGACCGACCCCGAACACTGCGGTCTTTCCTGGGGCTGCACACAGGTGGGGTGGACATTTCCTCGGTGGCTGAGGTGGAGGGGAGCTTGCTGAGCTGCTCTGGGATCCAGTGATAAGGTGTGTGGCCGGCAAGACTGACTCGCATAGAATCGAGAGGACAGGGCTCGTGGAGTTGGGGACCGTCCCTCAGTCCGGCCCAGAAGGGGAATGAGCAGTCTCCGATCTCGGGGGAGTCGGGAGTTGGGCGGCCCCACTGGAAAGTCCTGACCCGTGTCGCAGTCTGGCGGCCCCATTTGCCAGTAATTGAAGGGAGGATGGAGAGAGTGCAGGTGTGAGCATTACTTCCTGGCATTTTAAGCAGAGGCCTAGTGGGTCCTGGAGCTTTGGCCTTCCCGTTGTGGATCAGGAGGTGGCTCGTCACACCTGGCCTCAGTTTACCTTTCTGACTTAATGACCCCACCAGCCTATATACTAAACGCTTGTGCTATGAGGCACCCCGTCGGCCGCTCTGCGTCCGGGATCTCATTTAACTGCTACGACCGCCCTGGAAGCCGGGCCAGACCTTTCCGTCTAAGCAGTGGGCCTGCAGGGCGAGAGTCACTGGCCCGCAGTCCTGAGGCTGGAAAGGGGCGGAGGCGGGACTTGAACCCAGGACCGTCTGGCGGCTGTGCTCCTAGGCACTGCGAGCCGTCTGTCGATTTCCTGCACCTCAAATTCGATGTGCCTTTCACACCTGCCGGCTTCCTGCCCACACCCTCCCTTCTCTCTGAGCCTAGTCCTTCCCGGTTCTCATTTCCTAGCTCGCCTCCTCCTGCTCTCCGTCACCCTGGCCTTGCTGTCTGCCTCCACTCCGGGGCCAAATGGGGAAAATTCTTTTTTTTTCTGTCTCTCCCCAGCACTCTGCATTCCACATGGTGGGGCTTCGCTTATGGCTTCGATGTGTATCGGTCTTTCTGCCCTGCCTGACTCTGGGAGGCTGCTTACTTACTTTACTTTGTACTTATTTACTTATTAAGCACCGTGTGCCAAATGCCGAGTTAGTGTGGGGAGGCAGAGATTAGTGAGGGTCTGTGCCCCGGCCCAGCTGGACTTGGGGTAATGGGGATCCCTGGGAGCTATAGGAGGACAAGGGGAAGGTGCTGGGCTGGGGCCGGGTGGGACGGGCAGAGTATTCCAGGAAGAGGAAGCTGTTTGAGCAAAGGTACTGAGTGAGACTCGGCTGGAGAAAAGATACACGTTCTTTGGGGGCAGTGACTGAGGACGAATCTTTGTCTTCTGGGTGTGCTTAGTACAGTGTAGGAATGTGGTAAACGTTTGCTGAAGTGGAATTTTATTTACATTCTTGCCTTGGAATGAAGGAGTAAATTAAGTTCAACTTGGGAGTTAGTTCGCTTACTAACCGGTTAGGTCTGCATCTCGTTATTTGGAACCTGCATTTCAGTTGATAGGCCTAATTTCTTTTTTAAAGATTTTATTTATTTGAGAGAGAGAGAGAGAACGCACAAGATCATGAGGAGGGAGAAAGGGAGAGGGAGAGGCAAACTCCCCACCGAGCAGGGAGCCCGATGTGAGACCCGCATCTCAGGACCCTGGGATCGTGACCTGAGCTGAAGGCAGCTGCCTAACCGACTGAGCCACCCAGGTGCCCCGATAGGTCTAATTTATGATGGAAAAGTTAACGGAAGGCCCAGTTGCTAATAGTTGGAGGTCAGGCTTGGCTTGTTTTACATATAAAATCCTCTGTTCCCATTTCCATCACCTGACGTTGACGGATGCATTCCTTGGAGTTATAAATGCAGATATTAATGTCAGTCTGGGACCAGTTTTCTCAGAGTTGTGTGACTGACGTGAGGAAGTCTATGGTCAAGTCCCGTGTGTAAAAGGTGCCCTCTACTCAAGAACGTCTAAGAGTTTTGCAGCACGGCCTCCGGATTCCATTTACCAAGAAAGATTTCTGAAAAAGATTCTGTCCCAGGAGATACAATCTGGAAATATGTTTTGTAGCAGCGACTTGTAAAAGGAATTCAGAATGTGTAATCTAATAACAGTGCTTGGTGGTGTGCTTTCCAGAAGCTTTCTATTTTAAGTAAGTCAACCCTTTCAGTAAACAAGATAAAGGGGAAGCTTGCTGCAGGCTTATTAATGGCAATTTCTAGCAGTTTTGCCAAGGATCAGTGTCATCGGTGGGGAAAGTAACTTCATGTGGTTTATACTGATGAACAGTGTGCTTTGCTCAAAGACCACTGTGCCTTTGAGCTTACAAAACGTGACCACCTACTCACATGTTGAATCCGTGAACCCCTTTGGTTATGCAGAAGATGTGCCCTTGGTGAGTCAGATGCCAGCCCCCTTACGATAGCAGGGCTCTGCCTCCAACTTTGTGCAGTTGTGAGTGGGCAATCTTTTATGAGTTAGTAATATCGATCTGATTGGAAGGAGGGTTTGGAAAGCTCACATCAGCTTTAAAGCAATTTTAAGAGTTGAATTCAGATTTCTGGGCTGATAGTGATGGGGATTTCCGACCTTCTTACTACAAATACTCCGTTCTCAGGTGTATTTACCAAACAACAGCTCTGAGCTCAGGTTCTAGTCTCATTTGCAAAAGAGCAGTGGAGTGGGTGTGTGTGGCGGGGGGTACATTTGAACAGTTTTTGTTCAGGTGGTTCTGACTTCAAACAAGGAAGGAAAGTGAGAAGGACCGTGGCTTGTCTCCCCCCAGTGGCCCCCGGTGCCTCATTCATCATCTGAAACAGTCAGCAGGGGTGTTCAGCAGAAGGTTGCTAAGGGCTGGAGGAAGTTGCTAAATTCAAAAGTCATTTTGTGATATTCCATGAAGTGGTTTAACTGCGAATGTCACCGAGTTAAAACTTATTCTCCATCCCCCCGCGCACCCCCCCACTGGCCTTATATTTTACTCTTTGTTTCGATTTAATTTTATTTATTTATTTAAACCTTAGAAATTATTTTGAACTAATTCATTTTGTACTTTTTCTTTTGTGTAAGTATAGAAAAAAAAATTAGTTTTCCAACGAGGTAGCTTATATACTTAGCATCAAAATCACAGAAGAGAGGATATAATGAGGGTTCCTCCCCTCCTCTCCTTTGCAGCTGCCTGGATCCCCTCCCCGCTGACCACCAGGGGCATCCTTTCAAGGCAGGCTCTGCGAACGTGTGCCCAGAATCTTTTTCTCTGTTTTTCTGATAGTGTACAGCTCCTTGCTTTTTTTTTTTTTTTTAACTTAACAGTGGTCTCTTAGGGAGAGATTCGAATCTGTATATACAGAGCTCTTGTGACATTTGACTTCCTTTCTGCCTTTTACTGAGAGTTCTGTTTCTGTGCTTCCAGGAACAGCCTTGTCCGTTAGCCAAGGCTGACAGTGTTGGCAGTGGTGGAGGAGGGGGTTGGGGAGAGGTCTTCCCCCCTGGGCACCACCCCTTCTGTTCTCATTCCTGAGGACTATGGTATTAAACAGCAAAAATTCAACTGAGTGAATTCGAAGATCAAATCGGCTCATTCAACCTTTCATGCAGCTAAAAGGAATATACATGTATATATTTTACTTATTCTGCAAATGTGTACATTTTGATGCATGTTGGCTGAGGTGAGTTAACATTGGGGTTCTGGAATCATCTCTCTTCTCTCACCTCTGTTGGGGTGGAAGAAATTTTCTCTACCCTTCACAGACCTTCTAGCTGGACTAAGAATCAAATTGACATGAGACAGATTAGTAGGAGAAAATCAGACTTGATGGTGTATGTACTAGGAATCCATACAAACATGGAAAAGGCCACAGGAAGCCTATATGACTTCCTGAGCTAAGGAGAGGGGTAGGGTCTGGAGATTTAAAGGGGGAAGAAGACCATTAATTAGCAGGAAGGTGAGGAGCTGTTGGGAAAACAAAATTTGCCCTGGAATGCAAATGAATTTCTTAGGTAAAGAGGAATCTCTTTTTATAGCTCTTTTCCTGGTACCAGCCGTCCTTTCCAATGTAAATTTAGGCAATAGAGGGGGAGGTAAAAGCTTTTCCTACACCTGCTGGGTTCTGTTTGCTTTTAACTCAGAATAGTTTTCATGCCAAAGTGGCCCATCTTGGGGCTGGCTGCTCTTGACCACCACACGCCCTTGTTAGAACAAGATCAGAATTTAGGAATTTGTGTGCTTTACTGTGGAAAAGAGATCATGTAAAGGAGAGCTGCTGTTTCTTGTCCACTAGAGGTGTTGAGCTATTTATCTTCCCTTCTCCATTCTTCTCCAAACAATACATGCTCCCTGGTCTGTAGACTCTTTAACAAAAGGGAAGCAAGCAAACATTTATATGAAATTACATTCAGAGAGTCATCTTACACAAATGTGGAGAAAAGGACAAAATGATTTTTTAATTTTTTTAATGTAAAGTGCCTGTGATGGGGAAACAAAGGCAAAAAAAATCAAAAATTTCCTTACTGCATATAACCCATTGACAAGTCCTTCAAACAGGCAGGGTGAACTTCTGAGAGCACAGCTGTCTCGATGTTGGTACTTTGCTAAGGGCAAAAGGCAATCTTAGCCCAATCCTCCAGGATCCTGCGAGTCTACTTTAACATGTAAAAATTCCTTTGGAAACTTTCTTTATCTCTCACCCCAAGATATCTGTTAGCAATCATCCTGCAGGCATATAGCCCACTGATATACATCTGAATGGTCTCATAACTAAGGTTTACTAGATGATAATAAATGACTTTTCCCTAACGATAGCTAGCCCCCTCAAGGTCCTGGGAATCTTGTTTCCAAAATACCTTGGAGGTTTGTACTGTCCCTAACCCCCTCCCAACTTGAAAGTTATAATGAGTCACCTGTCACAAGTTTCTGCGCGCGGGTCCTGTCCCGTGCTTTAATGAAGCCACCTGAAAATGTGTCAAGAATTCTTTCTTGACCATTTGCTCTGGACTCCATTTCCATATCACCTGGAGGTAGAGTTTACGAAAGGATATAGTAGTATACTATCTTGCATTTATTTTCATAATCTCCACCTCAATGGGTTAGCATTTACCTCAATTTTATCGTTAGCTTTACTAAGTTGCAAAACTTAAGTTGACTTATGTGGTTTTTATCTTTCTACTGAAGTATTCAAGTGTCTTTAGACCTATCTTTATCTGATTGCCAGTTCTGTTATCTTGGTTCAAAAGAAGGGCAAAATGTGGTTGTAAACTAAAAATAATCATTCCATCAAGATTTAGGGTGGGGCTCAATTTCTTCATACCAATAAATAATGAATTATGAGTGTGCATCTTAGGTGGAATTGTAGAGAGAATTTGAATACAGGTAGTGAGCTATAAAACAGTTTAGAAATTGACCACTTACAAGTTTTTTTTTTTTTTTTTAAAGATTTTATTTATTTGTGTGGGGGAGAGAGAAAGCATGAGTGGGAGGCAGGGAGAAGGAGAAGCAAGCTCCACACTGAGCAGGGAGCCCAATGTGGGGCTCAAACCCAGCACCCTGAGATCACTACCCAAGCCGAAGGCCCACACCCAACCAGCTGAGCCGCCCAGATGCGCCCCCACTTACGAGTTTTTATGAGAGCTGGAAAACCTATCTTGTGTACTTGGCAAACTTCAGACATTTTAGAGTAATGTGCGTCTAGCTTTGGTCCTCTGTTGCAAAGCTCCCAGAAGAATTGGAATATTGCAAAAGAGTGATGAAAATGATCATAGGAATAACTTAGCTTCACAATTATGTGAAGACTGCTAAACAAAAGGAAATGACTGTGAGTAAAAGAAGTGACTGAGGATAGCAAAAGCCACAGAGCATGGAGAGGCCATCAGTGAAAACCTTAAGATGCTGGTTAGGCAATCGTAGGTGGAGTACACCCTAATGCAACTCATTTCCCCAAGAAGGCCTTGAACATGGTTGCCTGGGAGAGCTCCTTTGTTGTGTTATTTTGTAATTAGCCCTCATAAGCTCAAGTGAAAATACCAAGGGTGTCAGCAGTATTTTAGGAAATGACTTGCACATCTTTGAAAGACTGCCCTTTGCTTTGTAGTAGATGGAACATGTTTTTTAACTTTTTTTTTGGAGTAATTTTAGATTTATAGAAACATTGTAATGATAGTCCAGGGAGTTTTTATATATGCCTCAGCCAGTTTTCCACAGGGTAGGCATCTTACATTACCATAGTACATCTGTCAAGACTAAGAAGAATCAACATGGGTATATAACTATTCAATAAATTCCAGACTTTTCAAATTTCATCAATTTTTCCACTAATGTGTTCTTTTTTTATTCCAGGACCTGATACCTTCTAGTTCACCCAGTTGAAGTGTACGGTTCAAAATGTTTTTTAGTATTGTCACAGACTTGTGTACCCATTGTCACGATCTAATTTTGGAACACTTTTGTCCCTTCTGCCTCAAAGAAATCCCCATATCGTTACTAGCTCCCATTTCTTCCCAAATCCTACCTCCCCTTGTCTCTCCCTGCACAGTCCCTGGCAACCACTAAGAATGTATTCTTTCTCTGTAAATTGACCTATCCTGACTCCTATAAATGGAGTCATACAATGTGTGCTTTTTTGGTGATTGGTTTGTGTAATTTTCAAGGATCTTTGGTGAGTTTTGATTGGGCACTCAGGCTTTGTTGTATTTTAACTGTGGGGATATTTTGAGACCTAGATTTAAAATACAGTCCTTTTAAGCAAATTTGGGTTTCCTTCTGCCAGGGCACCTGGGAGCACTCCCAATCCAGGCTCACTTAAATTGTATTTTCTGCTTTGGATTTTTTTTTTTTGGCCATACAGGGCATGTAAATTTAGGTCTCCAAACTCATTCTCAGGGGAGTCTTTGTACATTTTGTCTCTCCACTGAGAGTTACAGCCCATATAAACACACATCCCAGTGTCTTGGCTGTGGGAAGAGTGCTTTTCCCTAGTGAGGGGTTGCCTTTCAGGAGTTTAAGAGCAGTCCTGGCCTCCAGACATGTCTTCGCTTCATGCGGAGTCTTCAGTTCTTCCTCCCACTGCTCCTTTCTCAGCCGGCTTTGTCTCTGGTGCCTAAACTCTAGACTCTCAGGAGCACATCCAGCAGAACATCTGATTTCTCCTTTTTCGCATTTCTGTTTTCTTGCATTTCTGGCATCTGAGGAATTTTCTGACTTTTCCACCAGTTCAGCTGCACATGAAAATGATCAAGCATGTCACCATGAGCTCATGTGTAGCTTAATAAATATAGATGGTCTGCATGTAGGAATATTTTCAGGTGTGTTTATAGGTGTGCCTATGCAAGAGTTAGTTGCACCTATTTCCTTTCACTGTCACTGAAAGGGTCTGCAGGGAGTGACAATCCATTAGCAATGAGTACACCTATACCCTGATCTTGGTTTCTAATACCTTTTTCCTGAACAACAACAAAAACACGAAAGCTCCTAGTGATGAGAATGTGTCAAACTGACATAGGGAGGAGCCCAGCAAAAGAGCTTTGAGCAACAAAGAAGCCTGAGATTATAGAAGTATAAATTATTGATCTATAATCTATAGATTATAAGCCAAAGTATAAAGCAGACATTAGCGAGTTCATGCTGATATAG
The DNA here is from genome assembly GCA_028646535.1 of Procyon lotor. Lineage (NCBI taxonomy): Eukaryota > Metazoa > Chordata > Mammalia > Carnivora > Procyonidae > Procyon > Procyon lotor. The sequence goes on along the minus strand of CM053608.1, from coordinate 119,310,347 downwards.
ATAAATAACTGAATAAGTAAATAAATGGGGGAAAATAGGCAGATCTCCTTGCTGAAGAATTCCAAATAATACTCTTCCCTCAGGGAGGGGATAGTATAACTTTCCACTCCATGGGTGTGGGGCATGTATCGTGACTTTCTTCCGAAGAAGATAGTATGGAAAGGGAAGGCGGGGGAGAGTAGTTGGACAATGCAGGAGCTTAATAAGGCTGACCTCAGCCAAGTGACAAAGGTCAACATCAACAGCAATAATTGTATGGGTGGTGTCTTATCCCCCTTAATATGGTGTGGGGAAAGTGACACTTTCGCCATCTTTCTTTCCAAAACCCGTAACTGTTGTCTAATTATGAGAAAAACACCAGACAAATCCCAGTGGACGGAGTCTATAAATTACCAGATGAATATTCCTCAAACCACCAAGGTCATCAAACACAAAGAAAGCCTGAGAAACTGTCATCACCAAGCGGACCCTAAGGAGATATGACTAGATGCAGTAGGATTTCCTGCATGGGATTCTGGGACAGGAAAAGGGCATTACATAAAAACTAAAGAAATCTGAATAAAGTGTGTGCTTCAGTTAATACTAGTGTATTAACATTGGTTCCTTAACTGTGACTAATGCACCATAAGATGTAAGGTGCCGGTAACACGGGAAACTGTGCGCTATACAGGGTCTGGACTATGCGATTTTTTTGGTAAATCTAAAACTCTTCTTAAAAGTAACATTTATTTTAAAAACCGGTGCTTTTTATTTTTATTTACTTATTTTTAACTCCAGGATAGCTAACCTGCAGTGTTACCTTAGTTTCAGGTGTACAATATAGGGATTCAGTAATTCTGTGCATCACTGGGTGTTCATCACGAGGGCCCTCTTATTCCCCCTCACCTGTGTCTCCCATCCCCCCACGCTGATGCTTTTTGTACTTAAGCTAGGATTATCAGTTGTGCCCTAACTATAAACATCGAACTCCCCATGTTGTCAGAACTGGAAGTTGGGACCAGTATGCTCTTAGAGAATTTCTTAGGAAGATGGAAAGAAAGCATACTGTTCAGCTGGGAGGCGTTCGTGTTTTAGAATTTTTTTGCTCTAAGGTTGGATTTCTGAAAACCTTTTCATGCACCAAGGTCCCTTTAAAGATGTGAAGGACTTTTGGTTCATCCTGAATCCTCAGGCTCCTCATCAGGTAATTTTCATGAATGAATGGTTGTTCCCTGAGAGAAATAATTCTCTTCCCATGACATCAAACAGCAGGACCACCGCTCTGGGCAAATCTCTCCATGTGTTTGCCGTTGCTCAGTGAGATAGTTCCTCATTAAGTTTCGACTTTGGGAACGCTGTTCTGCTTCTCACTTCTCCATTCAACAGCCCAAGAATCCATGCAAAAATCTGCTTATGAGGAGTGATGAAATGCTGGCCGTATAAACGTAGACTGAAGTCTAGACCCGCGTTGTGCAGTTGACGTTTGGGTTTCCATCTCAGGTCTGTCCCGTGAGCACACCTGGCTCCTTGGCAGCGGGAAGATTGCCAGAGTGGACTGTGGGGGGCTGCGTTCCACGCTGAGAGCTGGTATTTATTAGCCACGTATTGGACAAGCCGTTGAGACGTTCTGAGCCGGATTCCTGGTTTGTGGAATAAAGCTAATAATGCCGACAGTAAGGGGTTGTTGTGAATATCAGAGGAGGTCCGTGATCCCCGGGGAAGGAGTTAGCAGACTGTGGGGCAAACACCTAAGTGTTGTTTGCTGTCATTTCCCACTTGCCAGCTCCGGCCCACGTTTGACTCTGACGGGGAAGAACGCTCGTGTCACAGCGTGGAACCTCAGGGAGGTGGGCGTGGGTGGTGGTGGGCTCATACCTGATGCAGGTGCTAGGGGAGGAAGGAACTTGGATTCTTCCCGGCAGAAAAGGTGGGACTTCCCAAAGTCGAAACTTGATAATCAAGTGAAGATAGGGCTGAGAGGTGGAAGCAAAGCTTTTTTTTTTTTTTTTGACGATCGTGAAATGGGAGGGCGGCGATCTAAGCTGACCTAGGAGTAGATTTCTGGTACCTAGGAAATGGGAAGGAAGCTTTTTATCAGGTAAACATTACTTATCAACCAAAATGCTAGGGCTGTTAGTTTGGGTGTGTTCGTAGCCACCAGAATGGTTTTGCATGTGGGAATATCAGGAAAGCCCCCTGTTTTCTAAAGCAGACGCTGAGGCAGTTTTTTATTTATCAGACAGGTGGGTATATAAAAGATACAACTTCTGTCTCTTCTGATGAAAAGGAAAGTACAGCTTAAGCCCTGAGGAGGTATATGGGTCACAGATATCCTGATTCTATCATCTGGATAGATATTTCTACGTTCACCTTCCAGGCATAGTGCTAATCTAGCTATAAATAAAACTTTTTATAATGAGTGCTTCCTATATACTGTGCTAAATTATCTCACGTAAGCCTCACAGCACCTCTATGTGGCAGATCATATCCCCGCACCCCCAGCCCTGTGGAAAACTGGGAAAACATATGTGACTTGTGTGAGATCCCATGCAGCCATGGGATCAGCGGTACAGCTGGGATTTCGAGCCAGGAATTTTGGGTTCCAATGCTGGACTCTTATCCACTCTTGTGTTTTTATGTCTAAGGATATGAAACACAGCCTCAAAGCAGGAGTGGTCAGGAGAGTGTTTGGGAAGTCTCGGAATGAACTAGAACACCACTGCCCCATTTGGCTTGTGCAATGGGGTGCCGTGATCTGGCGAATATGTTTTGCTCTCCTATCCACAACAGGAAATACTGTGCAACGGCAGGGAGCCCCCAGGCTCTGTGCTGGGACAGTCACAGCCCTCCCCTGCCTGGGGGGTTTAGTGCTGAGTGTCAGCTTTTAAGAACACTGGAAAACTGAGATATGGCTGAAGGAAGGAGAGCAGCCTTGTACCTAGTTCACATAGGGATTGTTGAAGGAAGAAGGAATGTTTAACTTAAAAGGCGTACATGTGATATGATTGCGGTTTTCAGGTATTTGAAGAATGTGATTATGCGTTATCCTCAGCAGAATTAAACTCACAGGACAGAAACTTTAGGGAGGTGGGTTTCCATTCATCATAAAGTTCCCTATTCCTGAGAGTTGCGTAGAAAAAAGAATTGATGACCATTGGAGTTCATGAGTCCCCCGTCCCTGGAAGCATTCAAGCAGAAGCTGTATGATGATGATTCCCGTCATCAGGAGCTATGCCCTTCCTTCCTGTCGTCCCTACCTGCAGGCCCTGAGTCCTGTTTCTTATCCAGCTGCCACTCCTCATGATTCTCGTTTTAGTATTAATTGACAAAATATAAGTCAATGGTTTAAGGAGCAACCTTTCTCGGTAGGCATTTAAAAATCACAAGATCTATAAATATTAACCAGCAGAATAGTTAGATCAAGTCATGGTATTTTCAAGTTATGGAACCATAGACAACTGTCAGAGAGAATGAAGGATTTAAAAGATTTAAAAGATGTCCATCACATCGAATAAAAGGAAGTTGTTGACCAACATGTATATTATGATCTCATGTCTCATTTAAATAAAAAAAAAAAGTCATAGTGCTCTTCTCTCTCTCTACCCCTCTCCAGTTCTGGAATGCCAGTTACCAAAATGTAGCTAGCAGTCACAGTGACCTTGACCCTCTCAGCAATCATCCAGATTATTGGGGAGGGCCAACGAAACTTTAACATTTTTACATCTCTATTCTTTTTTTTTAAACATAGTATTTTGGCAGTTAAAAACCTTGAAAGAGGGGCGCCTGGGTGGCTCAGTGGGTTAAAGCCTCTGCCTTCGGCTCAGGTCCTGATCTCAGGGTCCTGGGATCGAGCCCCGCATCGGGCTCTCTGCTCAGCAGGGAGCCTGCTTCCTCCTCTCTCTCTGCCTGCCTCTCTGTCTACTCGTGATCTCTCTCACTGCGTCAGGTGGATGGATAAAATCTTAAAAAAACAAAACAAAACCTTGAAAGAGCCTCAAGACCCAGAGGAGTGACACAGTTATGCGAGATAACAGCGTGGTGTGGTGGTTGCTTTGGGGCTATCCCAGTCATGAAGCCTGTAGGGTTGCGGAGAAAGGTGTCAGGAGAGGAAGAAGATGGAGTTGTTCCTTGGAGTCCTGAGGATCTTGGCAAATGGGACTACGTTTGACAGGAATGAGGAAACTGGACAGAGAGGTTGACCAACAAGGCGAAACAATGTGCCTTCTGCTTGGGCCATATTAAGATGAGATCAGGATTTCAGAAATGCAATGTCCTGAAGGGAGAGTGAGCTGTGAGCCATGGGAGCCGGGAAGATGGAGGTTTGGGCAGCACCCGCGTCTGAGGGCAGATGAGGCCAGGAAAAGGCATGAACTTCGGAGGGGTGGAGCTGAGACCTCAGAGACTCGCCCTGGCCAGTGTTCCCACTGAGCACACATGAGGAGCCAGGAGGGGCAGATTAGGAAAGGGAATTTAGTACCTTGGAAATGGTTGAGGGGTGTTGCAGGGGCTTCAGGTGGGAGGAAATGACGTATGTGTAGACCTGTCATGAGACCAATCTGGTGACTTTGGAGGAGAGACAAGAAATAATGGCCGGAAGGATCAAGGGGAGTTTGCTGATTGTTTTTTAAGTTGGGAGTTGTCCGCGTTTGAAGATAGCAGTGAGGTTGAAACCTGGGGAGAAGAAACTGATAGACGTGGTGGCACCCAGTGGATTAGGTGTGAGGACGTCAGGTCAGCTGAGGACACCGGCAGAAGGACTCCTCTCCACCCGGGATGGGGATGGGCTTGACTTATTTCAAGGTGGAGATGGGAAGAAGGGTGGGGTGCTCCTGCTGAATTGCCTTGGATTTGTTTTTTAGGTGAAAATATGAAAACTAATTTACCAGGGGTGTGTGGGTGGCTCAGTCAGTTAAACATCTGATTCATGATTTTGGCTCAGGTCATGATCTTACGGTCCTGGGATTCAGCCCTGCATCAGGCTCTGCGCTCAGTAGGGAGTCTGCTTGAGGCTTCTCTCTCTCTCTCTCAAATAAATATATCTTAAAAAAAAAAAAAAACCCAATTTATCAGTATTTATTTTTCAGAAAAAGTGAAGTGGACGGGAGCCATCAAAAGGGCAGAAGGGGGCTCAAAGTGTCCAAAAGACGTAGGGCATCCTAAGGGCCTAAGGCATTCTAAGGCAGTTCAAGCTATCTTTGTTTTATGACACTCGTTCCGGAGCAGTGGTCACTATTGGAATCACTTGGGGGGCTTTTATACCCAGGAATGCCTGGAAACCACCCCTGATCTTTCTGAGACCAAATTTCCTAAAAAGTCCCAGTCTTCACCTACCACGTCTCATTCTGCCATGACTCCTAGGCATCTCTGGCCACTCCTCTGTCCTTTTTCCCTGGGTGCTCTTCCAGTTCACAGGGTTGCCTCTAACTCACGCTTCCTATGGTGTTCCCATTTTACTTTTCAATATAGGGAGAGCACCAGTGTTCTGTTAAATTTCTTCCTTTCTTGACCGGACCAATGGAAATGATCCTTTTTCTACTTATTCCTTTATATTGATTCATCCAGGAGCCTCACTCAAGTGATGTGACTCTTTTCTTTCTTCTCTTCTTTGTTGGAGATAGAGATTGCTGAATCTCTTCTGGTTTTGTAAATTATCTTAAGTTTTTTTTAAATGAGAATTTGGAACTATTTTCACGGGGGAAGTGGGAAGAAGAAAGGGTGCTCTGTGGGAGCACAGCAGAGATTTGCCCTGGAGAACATTCCCCGGGAAATGGGTGCGGAAGAACCATTCAGATACTTGTGCTAAATATGTTACATATATTTTGTTATGGAATTTTCCAGATTATCCTAACAATAATCTTACTCCCTTCCTCCCTTGACAGACAAGATCCAGGCTCGCTGAGATTAGATTACTTGCCCCAGGACACCCAGTGAGCTAGTAGTAGAATAGGTTGTCTCACACCAACGTCTATGTGCTTTCTGTATGGCGCGCCTACCGCTTTGTTCACATCTTTGGAATCAATAAGATGTGTCTATGATAAGAAGGCTAGACCTTTGAATGAAATGGTTCTTGCAAATGGAGTTGTGGGCTTTTAAACATTGAGGACAGCTTAGGAATCATTCCTCTTATGTCCTTGGGAAGACTTTATGTTCATATCTGAAATGAGCAAATTGTGATGGTCGGAGATGTTTCAGAGGAATAAACACAGGTTATTTTTATCCCAAAGATGTTTAAATTTGAAGTAAATGTTTCTGAACAACTTGGTAAATAGTTTTAATGACCATGTTTACAGGCTGCAGGTTTTGCTTAAAGCTGAATGGCTTCTCCTTTGCTTTCCACATGTCAGAGTGTGGAACTTGTTCTGTTAACTGGAAATTAATCATTGGGAATAGCTCAAGACTGTGGTTTTTCTTGTGAATTTCTGGTTAGTTTATTTACTCTCAGAAGTAGGTCGCTTTTTTCTCATGTGGTTTTCTTAAGTCCCAGACCCAGTTAGAGTTTAAACCCATTTACGTTGTCTGAGGTGTATTTTTGATAGAATATTCTTGTTTGTGCTACTTCTTCAAGATCTACCCCAGGGCACTGCCTCAAAGCCTTGGCAG
>CM053608.1:119244719-119303668 GCA_028646535.1 Procyon lotor | reverse complement strand
AAAACTAAAAATAGAACTACCCTGGGATTCAGCGATCCCTCTTCTGACTCTACACGCAGAGGAAACGAAGTCACTATCTTGAGGAGTTACCTTCACGCCTCATATTCATTACAGCATTATTTGTAAGAGCCAAGATGTGAAAACAACCTGAGTGTCTACTGATGGATGAATGAGTGTAGAAAATGTGACATAGAGTAGAATATTATGCAGCCAAAAAAGGGGAGCAAGTCCTGCCATTTGGGACAACGTGGATGAACCTTGAGGATACTGTGCTGGGCGAGAGGAGTCAGAGATAAAGACTGTACGGTTTCACTTATGTGTAATCTAGAAATCTAGATGTCTATAATCATATTGAAAATCTATAGATTCTTGTTCTGGAGGCCGAGGGGGCTGGGGTGAAGAGGGAATAAATGAATGGAATCCCGGTTGGGGCTGAAGCTTTCAGCAAGTTCCACCCCTCGTACCCCTGTTTCCTTCCTCCTCATAATTTATTGATATGAGGCAGTAAAGGCAGCATTAGACACAGCTGGTGTTAATTGCGTGGGAGGCCTTGGGCAAGTTACTCACCCTTAGGTGTTGGGCACTGTCCTAGGTGCTAGGTTCACAAAGATGAGTGAGACTTGTTCCTTGCCTCTAGGGAACTCAGACTTAGCTGGAATGTGGGCACACAAACAGATCATTGCAATTACATGGCAGTTAAAATATTAGATACGTACAGTGGTGCTGAGCTAGCTAGCATGGAGGGAGGCTGACACCCAGCCCATCCTGTGCGTGCAGGGGTGGCAGCAGGAGGGTGGAGTGAGGAGGGAGAGGGGTAGACAGTTGGGAGTCAGGTGATGGTAGGGGTACAGGCGTACCTAAAGGGTGTAGGAGAGACATGATGGATTGTTCTAAGCTGTTCATTTAGTATAAGATGGTTTGAGTAGGTACAGGTGCAGATGAATGGTTTGCTGCAAAATTTGGGGAGTTTTTTGCTTTTTTTTGTTGTTGTTTCTCGGTGGAGGGGATTTAGCTCTGTGATGGGAAGTATCTTCCTGTTCATACGCAAAGGGACGTACTAGAGGAGAGTGGGTGTTGCCGCTTGGCCACACATGTCCATGTGTTTTCGCGAGGCAGTGGCTCCTGGGTGGAGAACCAGGTCCTCTCCACGTGCTCATGGTGACGAGGTGAATTGGTAGAGCCTCTCTGAAGATAGTTTTTGGCACGATCCGTGAACATTGAAAAATGCACATGACTGACACAGCAAATTCACTCCTCAGCATTTATTCCAAACGTGCACAAGCACGGGAGAGGGTGCTCACCGGAGCAAGCAGTACTGAGAACCTGCAGGGACCCGCTGCATATCCATCAGGAAGGGAAGTGCGAAATAACCCATGTTCTTTCCACACCATGAACTATTATGCAGCAGGTTAAAAAAAAAAAAAGGCAGTTTCTGTGTATGGACTAATGGAGTTCTCCACGACATAGCTTTAATGGAAAGAAAGGTTGTAGGACGGTAACTACAAAGTGGTACCTACTTAGGAAAAGTAAATAGAAGCCTGTATCTCTTTAATGTAAAGAAGGGGTCTGGGGAGACAGACACTTCAGACTGCTACCTCTGGGAGGTTGGGAAAGATTGGAGTTGGGTGGTTAGAGGAAATCAGTGGGGACCTCTCTGCAATGTTAAAAAAATTTTTTTTTAAAGATTTTGAAATTTATTTTAGAGAGAGAGAGCGTGAACAGGGGGAGATAGAGGGACAGAGGGGGAGGGGCTGGGGAGGGGCAACCCGACTCTGCTGAGTGCTAAGGCAGGCATGGGGCTTGATCCCATGACCCTGAGATCATGACCACAACCGAAACCAATGGTCAGCTGCTTAACCGACCGAGCCACCCAGGCACCCATGTTAACACGTTTTAAACCAAGGAAAACTTACCGGAGTATTACATGCAAAACTAAACTTCAGGCTATTTTTGGTGCAGTGGATAAACTGTTTTCCAAACCTGCCCGAAGATAGGAATGGCCTGGAGTGCTTGTCAGAGAACCCCCAGATTCCCAGCCCCAAGAATCCGTAAACTTGATGAGCAGCCCAGGGGATCCCTATCAGCAAAGTTGGGAAACTAGAGCCAGCCCAGATATTACTCTGGAATTTCACTTTTCCCGGGTACTTCTCAGCCTTGTTCATGAAAGTGAAGCAAGAGTCACTGCTAAGTGCAGCTCCCTCTTGCTTTCTTCGCTGGGGGTCCAGTGGAGTAAGAGAAGATCCAGCCTCCCTTGGTCCATCTCCAGAATCCACAGTGTAGAGGCAGTGACACCGTCTGTGCAACATGGAGGCCTGGCTCGAATGTGGGGGGTCTTGCAGACACGCTGGGGCCAGTGATCTATCTAGGGGTTGGGTAAGCCATCAGCCTTGACTTCGGGTCCTGCTTGCCCTGGGTGGTTGCTCATTCCTTGACTGCCTTCCTGCCCGTGTGGGCTTCCAACCCTGGCCTCTTCTCTGTCCACTTCTTGGTGGATGCTGTCACTGTAGACAGTGTCCCATCCTCCGCCCGCCCCTCATCCCCCATCTGCAGGATGACCAGGGATGCTTTTGAGGGGCACCTTGCCAGCAGCAGCAATCACTCGGGCACAGCTCTTCAGGCTCTTGTCCTTAGCTTTGCTAATGAGTCTAGAATCTTGATTTATGTTTGGGAACCTACACTTGGTGGGGCTCAGGGATGGACACCAACCAAACAGAGCACCTTTTGATCCATTCACTGTGACTCATACGACTGCTTTGCAGGGTGGAAATACTGATGTTGGGCAGTCTTTCTGTTTGTATCTCCTACAGGACACTTTCCCCAAAAATTCAAAATATAACCATAAGTCAAGGGAGTCAGCTGGGCGGGCACCATGGTGGCTGAGCTCTGCTGGTCAGAGGGACCCAGGTGCACCATAGGACCAGCCAGCATCGGCTGATTGTGCAACCTGCTCACCCACAGGGTGCTCGCTACTCAACTTGTTTTTCTTCTTCTTTTGTTTTTTTAATGGAATCCTTGCAGACCTCCCCTTTCTGCAAATCCATTATCTTTCCCAGGTAGATCATAGTACCCTGGGTTAGATCATGGTTTGCTTTAGTTACATTCCAGCCTCAAGGGCAGGGCGGCCAGCCACATACCCTGAGTGAGAGGGTGACAAAGGGGAACAGAGGACAGGGAGTTCTCTGTAGCTGGGGTCCTAGCCTCACCTCTCTGGACAGGGGCGAGCCCTCAGGCCAGGGGACTTTCAGTACCGGAAGAGCTCTGTATCTCAGCTTGTTTTGATAAATGTAACACCAGTCCTTTCCATTGTGTTTTCCAAAGTTTCCTCCATCAGTGGCAACTTCTCCATTATGTTCCAAAGTTATAATCAGTGTTGGGGTGTGAGGGTTTCCATTTTCGCCCTCACCTGGGTGAATGGAGTCAATTGAGAAATAGCCACAGGTCTCAGCTGGGATGGTGGGTGCCAGCTGGGACACTGGGGAGGCTAGTGAGGAGCTGTCACTGTGGCTCCGGGCCTGCAAATCTGGATTGAATGGATTTACCCCGGGTAGAGCGGCTGCCTGGGGGTGCTTGCCTGATGGTGGGAAGGGGGGAGCAGCCTTTGGGGAGGCAGGAGAGAGTCTGGACTCGCAAGGTACGACTCCCTCCCCTAGAGGTAGGAAGAGTCCCCCTAATGTCAGCCATACCCTCCCTTGGGCAGACAGAGGGAGGGGAGGGGAGAAAGGATAGGGTTTCAGCCCAGTGTTCTAGAAAGAAGTCTTTGACTATATGTGGGCCCAGGAGGAGAGGTTATCAGCGTGTAAAGGTTGGAATAACCTTTGGCTTGAGTAAATCCTCAAATTCTCAAAGCAGTTCTAGAAGTAGGCCAGTGACTCCCATTTTATGACTGAGCAATTTGAGTCATTTGTTCGCGGTCCCCCAGGTCTATGTGGGAGAGCAGGCAGGGACTTAAACCCAGATCCCGGCCTCCTCCCCCACGCCACAGCCAAGCCACGCTTTCAAGCCAGGTTGCCTGTGTGCGTGAAGATAAGTGTGCTGCCCTCCCCTTCCTTAAATTCACTGTGGGTGTAAAGTCACCGCCCCGTGATCTGAGGCAAAGATGGGACCTATGTGTACCTCTGCCCATCAGTTGTGCTCGACACACATGACGTCCGTTTAGCTTGAGCCCTTCTTCAGCACCTGGGTCCCGGGCCGGGGTGAGCTCCCTCGGATGCCCGCAGGGCTCGTGTCTCAGGCATGTGGGGACCTGCGATGCCTCGTGCCTGAGTAGTCTGTGGTGTTGCTTCACCCCTTTCTCTAGAAGGTGGGAACCAGAGCACCTGCTGTTCTGTGCGTCTAGCAATGGAGCCCAGTGCCTGAGCCCACCCAGGCTCTCTGCGGTGATTTATGTCATAGAATAAAGGTCTTCACCCACTTTTGCATCCAAGAGAGAAGAGGGCGAGAGGAAGAGAGAAGGCCAGAGGGAGAAAATAGAATAAAGTGGGAGCAGGAAGGAGAGGACAGAAGAGGATGATACTAAAGGAGTGAAAGAAATTAAATATTAAAGAGGGGAAGAGGACAGGAGAGGTCACCCGGTGGGCATTTGACTTGGGTCAGGGTGTTGTACTTCCTCCTCCCCCTGAGACAGCCTTGAGTGAGGCTCAAGCCTTGCCCCTTTTGGGGGGGCTCTGGCTGCCTTGTCGCTGGCAGTCCTTGACCAACGTGGCTGGCCTCTTGTTGTGTTGTATTCCTAATTCATCAGTAGCAGCCACCAAGATGGGAAATGCCATCAAGGGGCAGGTGCTTTGGTGGCTGATGAGTAGGTCAGGTTCAGTCACCTGGTTTCTATTTTTAGCATGCTGCTAGCACTGCCTAAAGCTGACCGGCCCAAGGTAATCATTGCTACTTTATTCTATTTTAATTATACGTCTCATGAAACCCAGTTTCGGCTACATTGCACTGGTTTCTGGTCATTTCCCTTTAATTCTTAAATTTGAAGTTCTAGATATTTTATTGTTTTTGGTACACCCATAAATGGGATTGTTTTCCTAATTTCACTTTCTGTTGCTTCATTATTAGTGTGTAGGAATGCAGCAAATTTCCATACATTGATTTTGTATCCTACGGTTTTACCCAATTTATCGATCAGTTCTAGTCTTTTTTTTTTTTTTTTTTTTTTAGTGGAGTCTTGAGGGTTTTCTGTCTATAGTATCATGTCATCTGTAAAGAGTGAAGTTTTACTTCTTCCTTTCCAATTTGGATGCGTTTATTTCTCTTTGTTGTCTGATGGGGTTGCAAGGACTTCCGGTACTGTATTGAGTACATGAATACAGAATACCAGGGTGGCCTGGTAGGTTGAACGTTGTGCTCTTGGTTTCTGCTCAGGTCGTGGTCTCCTGGCTGTGGGATCAAGCCCCACGATGGGTCCTTGCTCAGTTCAGTCTGCTTCGGATTCTTTCTCCCTCTTCTTCTGCCCCTCCCTGTTCATGTGTGCTCTCTCCTCTCTCCAGAATGAATAAAAAAAAAAAAAAAAAGTGGTGAGAGTGGATGTCTTTGACTTGCTCCTGACCTTAGGAGAAAAGCTCTCAGTTTTTCCCCATTGAGGATGATGTTTGCTGTGGGTTTTTCTCAAAAGGCTTTTATTATGTTGAGATATGTTCCCTCTAAACCTACTTTGTTGAGGGTTTTTATCATGAATGGATGCTGTACATTGTCAAATGTTGTTTCTGCATCTATTGAAATAAGCATATAGTTTTTATCCTTTCTCATTGATGTGACATATCATTTTGATTGTTTTGCAAATATTAAGAACCCTCACATCCCAGGAATAAATCCCACTTTGATGGATGATTTTTTAAATGTACTATTGGATTCTGTTTGCTGGTATTTTGTTGAAGATTTTTGCATCTATATTCATGAGAGAGATTGGCCTATAGTTCTCTTTTTTTGGTAGGGTCTTTATCTGGTTTTGGTATCAGGGCATTGCTGGCCTCATAGAATGAATCTGGAAATTTTCCTTCCTCTTTTATTTTTTGGACTAATTCGAGAACAATAGGTATAAACTCATCTTTAATTGTGTGGTGGACTTTGCCTGTGAAGCCATCTGGTCCTGGACTTTTGTTTGCTGGGAGTTTTTTGATTACTGATTCAATTTCATTGCTGGTGATTGGTCTGTTGCAAGTTTTCTATTTCTTCCTGCTTTAGTAGGTTATATGTTTTTAAGAATTTATATGTTTCTTCTAAGTTGTCCAGGTTGTTGGCATATGGGTTTTCATAATACTCTGTTATAATTGTATTTCGGTGGTGTTGACTGTTACGTCTTCTCTTTTATTAGTGGTTTTGTTTATTTGGATCCCTTCTCTCTTTCTTTTTCATAGTGTATGTAGCTAGAGATTTATCAATTTTGTTGATCTATTCAACCAGCTCCTGGTTTCATTGTTTTCTTTAGTTTCTATGTCATTTATTTCTGTTCTAATCTTTATTTTTTCCTTACTTTTGCTGAGTTTGGGTTTTGTTTGTTCTTTTTCTAACTCCTTTAGGTATAAGGTTAGGTTGTTTTATTGAGATTTTTCTTGCTTCTTGAGGTAGGCTGTATTGCTATAAACTTCCCTCTTAGAATCACTTTTGCTGCATCCCTCCCAGAGATTTTGGACCGTTGTGGTTTATTTTGTTTTTTAAAGACTTCGTGTATTTGAGAGGATGAGAGATGACACAAGCAGGGAGAGAGGCAGAGGGAGAGGGAGAAGCAGACTCTCTGCTGAGCAGGGAGCCCAATGTGGGGCTTCATCTCACTACCCCAGGATCATGACCTGAGCTGAAAGCAGATGCTTAATTGACTGAGCCACCCGGGCTCCCCTGGACCATTATGTTTTGATTTTCATTTGTACGCATGTAATTTTTTATTTCTTCTTCTTCAATTTCTTGGTTGGCCCATTTTTGTTTGGTAGCATGTTGTTTAACCTTCATGTATGTATGCTCTTTCCAAATTTTTTCTTATGGTTGATTTCTAGTTACATAGCATTGTGGTCAGAAAAGATGCATAGGAATAAATCAAAGAGGTGAGAGATTTCTGCTCTGAAAACCATAAAACACTAATGAAAGAAATTCAAGACAAGGCAAAGAAATGGAAAGATATTCCATGCTCATGGGTTAGAAGAATAAAGATTGTTAAAATGTCTATACTACCCAAAGCAGTCTACACCTTTAATGCAATTCCTATGAAAATACCAACAGCATTCTTCACAGAACTAGAACAAACAATCCTAAACTTTGTATGGAACCATCAAAGACCTTGAATAGCTATAGAAATCTTGAAAAAGAAAAACACAACTGGAGATATCACAATTGCAGATTTCAAGTTATATTACAAAGTGACAAATTAATTAAATTAAGTAATTAAAACAGTATAGTACTATCATAAAAATGGACACATAGGTTAATGGAATAGAAGAAGAAAATCCAGAAATTAACCCACAGTTATATGGTCAGTTAATCTTTGACAAAGAGGGATGAATATCTAAAAGGAAAAAGATAGTTTCTTCAACAAATGGTATTGGGAAAACTGGATAGCAGCATGCAAAAGAGTGTTCCTGGACCATTTCCTTAAACCATACACAAAAACAATCTCAAAATGGACTAAAGTCCTGAAACCATAAAAATCCTTGAAGACAGCACAGGCAGTAATTTCTCTGATATGGGCTCTGGCAACATTTTTCTAGATATATCTCCTGAGGTAAGGGAAATACCAGCAAAAATAAACTGTTGGGACTATATCATAATAAAAAGCTTCTGCACAGTGAAGGAAACAATGAACAAAACTAAAAAGCAACCTATAGAATGGCAGAGGATATTTGTAAATGACACATCTGATAAAGGGTTAGTATCCAAAATATATAAAGAACTAATATAACTTAACACCCAGAACTCAAGTAATCCCATTAGAAGATGGGTGAAAGACTTGAACAGACTTTGTCCAAAGAAAACATGCAGATAGTTTATAGACACATGAAAAGATGCTCAACATCACTGATCATCAGGGAATGTCAATCAAAACTACAATGAGATCTCTCTTCACCCCAGTCAGAATGGCTAAAATCAAAAACACAAGAAACAGTAAGCATTGACGAGGCTGTGGAGAAAAAGGAACCCTCATGCACTATTGGTGGGAATGCAAACTGGTACAGCCACTGTGGAAAACAGTATTGGAGTTCCTCAAAAAATTAAAAATAGAACTAGCCTGTGATCCAGTAACCATACTACTAAGCATTTACCCAAAAAATACAAAAACACTAATTCAATGGGATATATTTACTGCAGTATTACTTAAAATAGCCAAGCTACAGAAGCAGCCCAAGTGTCCATCAATTGATGAGTGGATAAAGATATGGCAGGTACACACACACACACACACACACACACACACACACACACACACAGTGGAATATTACTCAGCCATAAAAAAGAATGAACTCTTGCCATTTGCAATAACATGGATAGAACTAGAGAGTATTATGCTAAGCAAATTAAATCAATCAGAGAAAGACAAATACTATATTATTTCACTCATATGTGGAATTTAAGAAACAAAACAAATGAGCAATGGGAAAGAAAAAAGAAAGACAATCCAAGAAACAGACTTCTAACTATAGAGAACAAACTGATGGTTACCAGAGGGAGGGTGGGTAGCAGTAGGGCTGAAATAGGTGATGGAGATTAATTAAAGAGAACACTTATCATGATGAAAAACTACCACCACCACCACCACAACAACAAAGCAAAAATAGAAACAGAACACAAAACAAAACATCCCCCCCCCCTCACTTGCAAACCACCAGGAGATTCAGGACTTTTGAGCCTTAGCTCCCCATTCTCCTGGGTGGAACCACACCAATTAAATAAATAAATAAATAAATAGCCTTCTTCACTGCCAAAAAAAAAAGTTCTAATTAAGCCTTTTGGTGCCTCTAATTTGAAAACATTTTACAAGTTTACATAAGGGATGCCATTTATTAAATGAAGTCATTTTATTCACTTGTCCTTGTATACACTGTATGTTTTTAAATTTTAAAAATGTAACGAATCTTTGGTATTTAAGTAGTAGAAGGGAGAGTGGGTGCCATATTTAAAAGCCAGAGGATCTATTTAAAGGCCAGAAATTCACATAATGTTTAGGGCAACTTAAAGTGGAATATGGTTGGCAGATTCACCAAGTGCAGGCAACTCTTGCGTTTAGTTAACAAAAAAATCAGAGCAGCTGATTCTGTGAGGGTGGGAGAATAGGGTGTAGATAGTCCATGGCCAGTGGTGTTTATTGGAACAAGAAGAGGTTAGTGAGTGCCCCAGAGGTCTATCTGAGAGTCTGCACTGGAGCATCTCAGAGAGACGATAGGAGTGAACAAAGATGGAAAATTGCAGGGCTGTGTGGGGAATGATGGGCAGGAGCTCCAGAGAGAGCAAGGGTGGTTGGACGTGACTGGGGGAAGAAAGGGGGGAAACTGAAGGAGATTGCAAGTTGTCAGGCTACCTCAGAGGTCTGTTGAAAGAGCCCAAGGAGTATCTGCTTTCCGGGCAATGTTATGGTCAACCAGGTGAGGCTCCTCTCTTCAAGGAGGACACAGGCTACCACTGGAGATGACCCGTCCATGGTTACTTCACCTACAAGTCATGACTTGATGGGTGCAGTTGGCCCACATGAATCAATTGCAGTGGTTGCCAGAGGGAGGGGGGAGATTCACTGTTTGCTTCTCCCCAATTCTTTTTTTTTTTTTTTTTTTTTAAGATTTTATTTATTTGACAGAGAGAGAGATCACAAGTAGGCAGAGAGAGGGGGGGAAGCAGGTTCCCCATTGAGCAGAGAGCCCGATGCGGGGCTCACCCCCATGACGCCGAGATCATGACCTGAGCTGAAGGCAGAGGCTTTAGCCCACTGAGCCACCCAGACACCCCTGCCTCTCCTCAATTCTTTGAGGGAAAGAATTCTTTTGTTTTGTTTTTTAACAAAACATGGTGGGTGGGGCTTGAATTGAAGACTCTGAGATCAAGACCTGAGTTGAGATCAAAAGTTGGATGCTTAACTGACTGAGCCACCTGTACGCCCCTATTTTTTTTTCATTTTTCATTTTTTTTTTTTTTTTTCTATTAGCCCAACTGTTGGCAAGATGGTGCGACTAACTAGTGATCCAGTGTATGTTTGGTGGGCTGAACTCTGAGGAAGAATGGCGGGTGCGCTAGCCTTGCTCCACCCAGGACGTTGGTGGCAGTGCCATGTACTTACTTCCCGTGCTGTCTGTGTGGCTACCAGTGACTGTGTGACATGAGTCAGTTCATTACTAGCTGGCCTTAGGTTAGTAGTAGGTAGCTGTAGCAAGCTCGGGGTTCGCTCTGGAGAGATACGGTTTCATTTGAGGTCGCCAGAGGTATATTCATTGAATAAGCAAGTTGTGACTGGGTGCACATTATGTACACATTTTAGGAACTTTCCTGTTTCATTATGTGCAGGTACCCTTCAGCCTCCTCTTCCCCACAGGACTTAGATCCCTGGGGACTAGTAGCAACAGGCGGTAGCTTCTGCCTCATCCTGTGGAATGGTCCAATTCACACGCGAAACAGAAACCAAAAAAAACCACCACAGGAGAAAGGAAGTTGCATCTTGGCTTAGTAGGGTTGCGAAGTGAGTATATGTCTTTTTTAACGTTTATAACTTTGCCAGAGGTAAATTATATATTCTATAGGATGAAGGGGTTACATGTAAAACCCACAGGACATTTCTCTCCGGATCGAGATAGAATATTTAATGCTCAGCTGTGAGCTCAAAGGACACGAGCCTTGTGGGTGACACTTGGTGCCAGCTAATCTGCCCAGTTGTCGTTCCTTCTGCCATCAAAGACTTAGAGAATCTGTTGTCAGAGAAAAGGGAAGGAAGAGATGGGGCCGTGGAGGTGGCGGCAGGTAGGCTAGCTGCGCTTTGGCGGAAACAGAACAAAAGTGACAAAATAAAGTTTTAGCGATAGCAAATATTTTAGGATAATTAAAAACATTTGCCAAGTTTCAGGAAAAATCTTTGTGCTCCACTTTATTGTACACATGTATCTGTATAGCTCGGTGGATTTTTTTTTTAATAGACATATTTGTTATTAGAGCATCCCCCAGGCAGTTCTGAATTCTTCTGTTTGCTGCTTAAAATAATGAAGCAGGAGAAAATATTTAAGTTCCTGACGATCAAAGGCAAACACACTGGCAGAAAGTGACTGAATTGTTGAAACACCAACAATTAGGGTCTTTATTAGTGTTTTCATCTGGATAATGATTCTGGGCAGGTAATTCTTTTTTTTGGGGGGAGGGGCAGGTAATTCTTGATAGTCGGTTAGATTGTTAAAAAAAAGTTTTAGTATTTCTCACATGTATAAAATAGCTTGGTAAACTGTCCAGTTCAGTCCATCTTTAACATTAATATTGGTGGGGCCACTCCTCCTTATGGTCTTTGAAATGGAGTAAAAACTGATGATAAGTGCTCTCATCTCCTTTGGGTCTGACTGTTTAAACCCTACCTTCACAAACACTAGCTATTTCTGAAGTGAAACTAGTTTATAATAATGATAACGATGAGTCCTTAGATTTGCCAGCACTATTCTAAATATTGATGTTTTGCATATATTATTAATTCACTGAAACCTCACAACCACCCTATGTGGACGGGCTTATGTCTCTGATGTAGATAAAGACACCAGTAGGTAGTGGTTGGATACGGAATTTGGATCTGAACAGACCCGAGGCTGTGATTCCAACTACAACACTTGACCGTATTCATCTTAAAACAAGCAAAAACAAAAACACGTGCCCTCACAGTCAAGGTTGTTCCCTCTTAGAACAACCCTTACGATGCTATTTTGCTCCTCGAGATGTGTTGCCATGGTGCATATGTTTTTCGACAGGTAGTATTTTTTTTCTTGAATTTCTCTTGAAGGGGAACATAAAAAAGTCACGTAAGAGCTGAAACTTAAATTTCTGCACTTAAGAGGAAGCAGTGACTATGGTGAAAATAGTTTCTTGCCTTGGGCGTTTCTTGCTATATTATTTTTATTAATGAAAGAAAAATTTGTGGGCTCTTAAAGGAGACCAGCTGTGAGGGGGAGGGAATGACATTTTGGTCTTTCTCTCTGTTTCCCCTACTTGCCTACAGAAGCCTGCATTTGGCCCTTCAGAACTTCACAGACTGTGGCTTTGCTGGAACTAGGTCCAGTTGGAGTTAATTTGCCTCTCGTGGATGTCAGCCCCTCTCTTCTGCCAGAGGACCATCATGTCAGATGTGAGAATGGGAATTAAAGGAATTTTGAAAACAGTAACTTTCTGCTTTGAAAATTCCTCTCCGTCCTTGGTTACTTGATACTGATTTTAGTCCGTGTGGGTCCCGTAAATGGAGCTGTGTGCAGGTCCTTTTGACGTCCTTGAGCTACTCCCAGGAAGCTGCTGCTTGCCTCTTGAGCCCTGATTCACCCGCCGGCTTGACTCCAGCAGGGGCCACCTGGAGCTTCTGTAGGTTGGTGGCCTGGGTACCTGGGCCCCGCTTCTGCTTCTCTCCCACTTCTCCCTCTGATGTCGTAGCTCTTCCCTGGGCCCACCCAGCAGCTTTGCACTGTATCAACAGTGCAACCCCACCACCTGCAAGAGGCGTTGCCCCGATGTCCGTGCATGTTGCACCCCTATATACATAGTCCTCGCATCGTCCGGAATGGCAATTAGCGATTGCATCATGGATTTGTGTAGTTAGCGTGCTACCATTTTGTCAGGTTCCTTCAAACCCTGTAGTTGATGTAAAACATGCAAACCTTTGCAGAAGACCTGATAGTTACTATTGGTCCTGCTTTTCATTGGAGTTCATAGAGGCTCCAGGGCGTGAGCTGAAGGTTACTGGGGCCAACCAGGCAGCCTCTGGAGCTTGGCCCACGGGATGAGGAAGGCAGCAGCTTCACCTCGGCTTGGTCTACACTGTGTTTGCTCAGGACTGTCCCCTTGGGCGTTGAGAAGAGGTGGGTGGAACGGGGAGAACACCAGGTTAGAGCTGTCTTTGCTTTTCAGCTCCAGGGAAAAAGGGAGATCAAGCAGTCTTCCCATCATTAAAGCCCAAGTGTAATTTTGCCTTTACGCAAATAGCATGTGCCCTATGGATGGGAGAGCAACTAGTTGGGGTTCATTCTTTGGAGCGACCAGTTGTGGGAGCCACTGAGTGAGGCCCCTTGTAGCCAGCTGCGTACTCCCCCGTTTCTCCCCCGATCTGGTTCAGTGTTCTTTACATCTTCTGTGCTTCTCTACCATTCGATTTGGATTGTATTAATCACATCTAAATAGTTGTACGTTCATGCATTCCACAGAGATGAAGTACTTATACGCCAGGCACTGTACTAGGTGCAGGGATCCAAAGAGAAACAAGCCAATAGGTTTCTGTCCATGAGACCCTCACGTTCTGTTGAAAAAACAATTGGATTTTGTCAAGAATCTTAATTGTTTGTGCTGTCAATTCCAATATCTGAGTTCTATAGCGATGTGGTAAGAAGTGACTGTTCCTATAGTTAGTTCTTATTTGCCCTTCCCCAACATTTTTGTCTTTATCATTTCTCGGTATTTTAAACCCAAGATCCCTAAATATTTACCAGCACTGTCTAGCTCTGCACGTAGTACTCAGACTTAAACAGTTGTCCGAGGTTTGGTCTGTCTCTTCCTAAATCAAACAGAATTTTAAATCTCTTTTGTGCCCTCCGATTTGTGAACAGCAAAATGTATTTTAACTCTATTTCAGATATTTTCCAGAACTAGTCATTAATCATTTCTGATGACATGTTTCCATTAAGTTGTGGTATTTTTTGGTTTCTTTTCTTTTCTTTTTTTTTCTTTTTTTTTTTTTACAGTGAGAGAGCGAGCGTGAGAGCACACACGCTCCCCGGGGTGGGGTTGGGGGATGGTGGGGTGTTGGGGAATGGTGGGGGGCGGGGCAGAGGGAGAAGGAAGCAGAATCCCAAGCAGACTCCATACCCTGCATGCTCCTTCCCATCGCAGGCCTCCATCTCAAGACCCTGAAATCATGACCTAAGCTGAAATCAGAAGCTGGTCACTTAACCCACTGAGCTATCCCAGTGCCCCAAGTCTTGGTGTCTTTTAAAAACCTGTTTCAATCCATGAGTATTTTTTTTTTTAAATTTTAAGATTTAAATTTTAGATTAACTTTCCAAAGTATTTTTCTCCTTTGGGAGAGAAGGTCTAGAAAATACCAGTTTCTGTTACTCAGGGACCACGAAGTTCCAATTTTGGGGGATGATAAGGACATGCCTTTTCTTCAGAGCCCCTCTGAGGAAGCTAAACCATATTCATATATTTCTGCCTGTTTTCTTTTTCCCTCTATGTTATTTTGTATCTTTTCATGTTGAAATGTTTATATAATACACTAGTGATGATAAATATATATGTATATGTAGGTTATATATGCATATTTTACACTTACGTGTTCATAGGACTTTCATCACTCTCCTCAGACTTTTCTCGGAGGAGAAACTTAGGCACACAGGGCACTTGCTAACTAAGATTTGGAAAGGCGAAAAGGCTGACTTCACATTCTGTTTGGTATTAACAACAAAAGTTGAGAAAGCAAGGCAGTAGACCCTTCTTTGATCTTTGTAGGTAGTGTAGTCATCTTTAGAAATCAGCTTTTCATAGCAGGTGATACCACAGCGTATTTATTACCTTCTCTTTTGTTTTCCTTCTGTTAAAGAATGTAAAAGAGTTTCCTGCTGTCAGTAAGGCTGCTGGAGTCAGATTAAGGGGCATAATTTGTTTCCTCTTGTAGTTGGGGGTAAAGGTTAGAGGGAGAGACCATCAGATTTCACATCTAAACAGTTGTACAGGAGAGAATTAACTTGACTGATCACTCAATTATTTATTTACTTACTTATTTATAGAGAGTGAGCCCATGCTCCAGGCAGGGAGAGGGGTAGAGGGAGAGAGAGAATCTTAAGCAGGCCCCACATCCCAGCGCCGAGCCAGACATGGTGCTCAATCTCACAACCCTGAGATCAGGAGCCACCCAGGGGCCCTTGTTTGTTTGATAATTTAAAGAAGTAACACCTGGATCTCAAAGACTAGCACCTCTTGAAGTCATCCATGGCTCCAGAATGGTCTGTTCTTGAATCTCAAAATGCTTCCAGTAAACATTTTCTGAATGCCTAGCAGAGGTCTGACACTGTGTTCGTCACAGAATAAAAGGTAAGCATAGTTTTCAGAGCCTTCTCTTACGTCTTCTGTGCCCTGCCTTTCATCATCTACCTTTTCTCTTAATATACTGACCACTCACCCTCTTGCCCCTGAGCATACCATTCATTCATTCATTCATTCATTCATCTCACTCTTGAGAACTTACATATAGCAGACACTGTGTACGCATTGATCAGGAGAGATGTGGCCTCTGCCTTCTTGAAGCTGTTGGTCCAGGTAATGAGATCATTAGAACAGAGCATCAGAAGAGATGAGATTGTGGAGGCAGAGGGTGTAGTGGGAGCAGCAGGAGGGAAGGCTTCCTAGAGGAGGTGGCCTCTAAGCTGAAATCAGACTGAGGAGGAGGGGAGGCAGAGTGAGGCAGAGTCAGAGGCAGGGAGATGAGTAAATGGTTGTTGAAGTTGTCCAGGTGAAATCAATGGTAGGTAGATGTGGAGAGGGGAGCAAATGGATTTAAGGTAGATTTAGGAGGTAGAATTAATAGAGGCGCGGAAGACTGAAGTACAGTTCTCTGGTTTCTGGCCTGAACGGTTGGGGTGGTCGAAGGGTCCCACCCTTAGAGCAGAGACCTAGCAAGAGGAGTAGAGGAGGGGAAGGATGATGAGCTCTATTAGGAATGTGCTGAAATTTAGTTATCTGTGGTTATCCAACAAGCAAGGATTCCAGAAGGCATGGGGCATATGCACGGGAATTCAGGGGGGGCATCTGGGCTGGAGAGAAAGGTTCGGAAGTCACCAGCTGGTGTTTGAGGCACGGGAGTAAGAGAGGTCCCTTGGGATATAATGGGTATGAGAAGAGGAGTTGGCCTGGGATGGCCCCCGGAAGGGCACCGTTTCAGCAGGAATGGGCAACAGGGGAGCCGCTCTCAAACGAAAGAGGTGAGGAGTGATGAGAAAGGTAAAGACAGCCAGAGAATGTGGCGTCAGGGAGTCAAGAAGAAAGAGTGTGGAGTAAAGCGCAGTGTCCAATGTGTTCCTAGCTGGCAGAGACGGGATAGGGTTTCTTGGCTTTGCAAACTGGGACATGGTGGGGACTCGGGTGCAGCAGCTGTGGAGTATTAGGGACACGCCATGCTTTAGGGCACGAAGGGGAGCTTCCGAAATGGAGTACGATTTTAGAGATTCTTTGGAATTCAATTTTTAAAATAAAATCCCACTCCCTTCCCTTTTCTCCTATGACTGCATAGGTAGGAGAATTAATAGGCACTGAAAAAAAAAGCATGCTTTTCTATTTGAAAAAAAAAATTAAACTATAGCTGGTAATTTATTTCCTACCTTTGAGAACCATGTATAGTTTGTTGTTGAGTAGGCTAAGGTGTTTTTGTTTTCTGTTTTTTTAATTTATTTTATTATTTTTTATTTTTTAAAAATATTTATTTATTTGACAGAGAGAGATCACAAGCAGGCAGAGAGGCAGGCAGAGAGAGAGGGGGAAGCAGGCTCCCTGCTGAGCAGAGAGCCTGACGTGGGGCTCGATCCCAGGACCCCGAGATCATGACCTGAAGCCGAAGGCAGAGACTTTAACCCACTGAGCCACTTAGGCGCCCCTGTTTTCTGTTTTTTTGTTTTTGTTTTTTTTTAAACAGATGCAGTGTCTTTGACTCTTGGTCCACATTGCAGTTTCCCTTTTGTTACAAACATATTCTAGAGAAGGTGGTTACATAATAGGAGGTGAAAATAACTTCATTCCTAGGCACCAGGTGAAATCACAGATTTTCCTCTTCTAACGGTCCCCATGATACAAGGGTCACCAGACCTTGGGGTTCTTGGACCTGTGATATCTGTGTTTTACCCCATCTGGCCCCATAAGGTCTCTGTTTTATGAAAGCTAAATGGCGATACGTTTTATTTTCAGTATGAACGAAATTAAAATTAATTCTGCTGTGAGACTTTGGAGAATTTCATAGCATGCTCAGATAATTGGTCACACTCTAAGGAATTGCATAAAAAAATATAGTCCTCGTTCTGCATTTTCCATCGTCCCCAAAGATCTCACTCAGAGTATAGCATCTTCAGTAGCAGAGAGTGTTATGGGTGATAGGAAAGTGTGTGTTTCAATGGAGGGCATCTCCTTTGGGGTGATGAAGTTTTTACTTAAGTCTACCAGGAAAGAAGTTGTTCAAATCAGATTTTTTTTTTTTTAGTTTAGGAGGCAACATAGGTTGTTGGGTAGCAAGGTGGGTTGGGAGTCGCCTTCCTTCCCTCTCGTTAAATAACCTTATTTAACCTCTCCATGTTACCCACTGGGAAAACACTGATGCTATTTGTGCTCACTGCCTCCTTAGTGATGTGAAACAGCCAAGTGCAGTGTGTGTGTGTATGAGAGTGCAAGTGTGTGTATAGTTACTTTTCTATAAGAAAGATTACGCTGTGGTATCATATAATTAATTCATGCTCCCTGCTGGTTGGGCTTCTGTTTCTTGATTGACTCTATTTCCAATGTGTATGCCTTAGAATGTTAAAATAAATAGAGATTTGAAAAAAAAAAAAGAAAAAAATGAATATGGCCTTTTTTTTTTTTTTAAAGATTTTATTTATTTGACATTGAGAAACACAGTGAGAGAGGGAACACAAGCAGAGGGAATGGAAGCGGGAGAAGCAGGCTCCCTGCCAAGCAGGGAGCCCGATGTGGGGCTTGATCCCAGGACCCTGGGATCATGACCTGGGCCGAAGGCAGACGCTTAATGACTGAGCCACCCAGGCACCCATAAATATGGCCTTTTTAAAGCACACCTCTCATTTGGGAAAGAAGATGGATTAATTGTGTCTTCCATCTCGGACAAGTCTTTGACCATACAGGGGCATAGTATACATTTGATGGGCCATCAGTGCTTTTGTGTGTGTGTGTGTGTGTGTGTGTGTGTGTGTGTGTGTGTGTGTAGGGGGGTGTTTCATCATTTATGTACCTTCTATTAAAGGCTGTGTAGAGACATTGGTCAACTATAATTAATACTTGAGCTTTTCTCCTTGTTACTGTGTTGGGAAAACAGCTTGATGGGGGAAAAATAAGAGAGAATATCTAGCACCCTGAATAGGCGGTGTGCTAATCATGTGGCATGTATTACCTCATTTAATTCAATGTGGGTAGATACATTATCATGCTGATGTTATGGGAGAATTTGAGACACAGTTCAGGGAACTTGGCTAAGGTTGTCCAGCCGGAGGTTGAGTTAGGATGGAATCTGTCTTCAGTAGGTTGGCTTTGCAGCCCGTGTTCTCCAATCTGTACCAGCTCTCATCACTATTGATTGAATCTGTGTGCTTAATTCATCGGCATAACTCTCCCTTGTTAGAGTAAATACTTAAAAATGTTAGCATAGTGGCCAATAAAGTCATTGGCCAAAGGTCAATAAATGAATAAAATAAATAATAAATGAAAAGGTCAATAATAAATAAATGTCCTCAACTAGCAGACAGGAAAACTTCGGTTGAATTACTACAATACCAGTGTTTTACCATCTGGTTGAAAAAATTAAACAGATTCACAGTATCCAGTGCTGGCGCGGGTGAGGGATACAAGAGACCTGGGCGTATATGTTGGTAGGAGTAAAACATTGCTTCGACTGTTAGAGAAAGTATCTGGTCATAATTATTCTAATTTTAAATAAGCATACCATTTGGCTAGACTCCTAGGATTTTATCTTACAGACATAAAATCTCTAGTACATAAGGATATGTGTGCGAAGATTTTTTTATGGTGGCCAAAAAGCCCTTGGAAACCGCTTGGAAGTTGGAAATGGCTTGAGTAAATTATATCACATACATAATATTGAAATTTTGGAAAGCTGATAGGATCCTTTTCTTCCCTCCTGGATGTGGACCACCTTGAAAATAAGACCCGAGAGACAGACAGAGGGAGATCAAAATCTTACCTTTATTAATGATAAAGCTGATTGACCACAACAAGGTTGGTTCCCTATCTCTTTACTTTTGTATGAGACTGACTTGCCCACTTGGCCACTGGTAGCCGGGCAACCACACAAGACCCCCTGGGAAGGACAAAGCAGGGAGCATCGAGCAGAGAAGGCCCTTTCTAAATGCAGACCTGCCCCCAAAGAGAGAAGTCCCAGAAGGTCTGAACTAGGCCTGCTCAGTGTTCCCTCTCAAATTCACCAGTTGGCTAAGTCATTCCTCCTTCCCAGGAGAAGAGGGACTGAGGGGGTCAGGATGGAGACCTCTCATATCTTTCCTTCCAGGGAATGGAGGGGAAATTGACTTATTTCTATGGAAATCATTCTATAGAAAATAGAAAACATTCTCCACTCCAACGCATATTATGGAATATCATGCTGTTTTAAAAAGTAAATGCTATCTCAGTGTGAGTAGACGTGGAAAGATGTCTGATATTTTGTTAAGTGAAACATTGAACTACAGGTAATTTTTTTTTAATCATGATTATATTAAAGGAGAAACCAATGTGTATGGGTATATTTTTATAAACATAGAAAAAAGTAATAAAAAATTGTAGTTTGCAAAGAAGTATGGTGGGTAGTGTGTGTAGAAGTTTGGGGATCGGGGAACCATGAACTTTTCACTGTATATCTCTGTATCTTTTTTTTTTTTTTTTAAGATTTTATTTACTTATTTGACAGAGAGAGAGATCCCAAGTAGGCAGAGAGGCAGGCAGAGGGAGAGGGGAAACATGCTCCCTGCTGAGCAGAGAGCCCGATGCGGGGCTCGATCCCAGGACCCTGAGATCATGACCTGAGCCGAAGGGAGAGGCTTTAACCCACTGAGCCACTCAGGTGCCCCTATATCTCTGTATCTTTTAGTTGTTAAAATGAGCTATTAATTTTCTTATAAGAACAGAAAATGAGACGAAAAAGAGCCACCACGACATCTTCGGGTGATTCCATTTCTATGTAGTTGTGCCTGGAAATAGGACCTGAGGTTTCTTTGGCATGTTTCATTTAGTCCTCACAATGTAGGATAATAGTTTGATTAGTTTAGGTGGCTTTTGTCTGTTCTATTTGAATCAGTTGGCTTTCCTCTTTGTTTTTAAACCTTCTGTGAAAAGTGAGGTATACGGTGAGCTGGACCTTTTCTGTGGCTCTTCTGCCAGTTGAGAAAGTTCTTCTGGGATGGGATATTGAGGGCCGGAGCCAAAATGTAGCCAGAGTCAGCCAGCCAGCAGGTAGGTCAACAAAGTATTAAGAAAGATATCTTAGGTCACATTGGGCGTGGATAATGGTCACATAAATCCATTTATGAGGTGGGAGCGGATCTGTCTGTAGAGTTAGGAGCCTCCATATTCCCCCTGTGTGTGCCCTCTGTGGGCCAGCTTCCTTACCTACAAAACAAGGGGCTTGCACCAGATAATGGCTAATAGTCTAAGATTCTTTTGTCTGTTTTATGCCTGATTTAAAATCTTTAATTACTCTGAAATAGACTTATTAAGCTGCTTGTTACCTCCCAGTTAGCAATATAAGTTGAGCTGTGGTTCTCAGACCGGGGCTCCATATTAGAATCATCCAGGTACCTTAAAAAGAAAGGATGACTGGCCTTCCCCCAGTTCCCCTTACCCCAAATTCAGAGTAGGGCCCTAGAATCATTCCTCTTTATTTTCTGCTTTATAAATAGATCCCTTGTTGATCCCAGTGGTTAGTGTTGAGGGTCATTGCCTTAGGTCTTGCGCAGAAGCCGACTAGTGGGCAAAATAGCATCAAGTAGTCTGTGTTAGCTGCTCAGGAGCCGACTTGACGGTTGGTAGCTAACCTAATACACACAGTACTTTGACCTCTTATTTAGTGCCCATTAAAGTTTTGTGAAGTGCATGCTGTCATTTTGCCATATAACCTTGTATGTGGTGGGAGACTCTTAGTGGAGGTTGCTTTTCACTATAGAACCCAGTTGACGGAAGGCAACTGCAGGTCCAGCTGGGTGGATTTGGGTCATGCGAAAAATTACATGCACATACGTACATATAAACACATTTATGTAGGTTATATATAAATATATGTTATATATATACACATACATGTATATTAGCACCACCACACATACCTGCTTCTGGTGGTGATCTCTATCTGTATAAAACTTGACATACCCAGGTCCTGATCAGGATTATAAAGCCATAATCAAATCAGTAATCAAAAACCTCTTCACAGGGGCGCTTGTGTGGCTTAGTCGGTTAAGCGTCCAACTCTTGGTTTTAGCTTAGGTCATGATCTCATGGGTCGTGAGATAGAGCCCTCCATACTCATCAGGGAGTCTGCTTGAGGATTCTCTCCCTCTGCCCCTCCTCTCTCTCTCTCTCTCTTTCAAATAAATAAATCTTAAAAAAAACAAAACAAAACACAAAAACCTGCCCACAAACAGCAGTCTTGGGCCACATGGTTTCACTGGTGAATTCTACTGAACATTAAAAAGGAGGATTAACTACAATCCTTCTTATGGACTCTTTCAAAAAACAGAAGAGAACTCTTCCAAACTCATTTTATGAGGCCAGCATTACCCTGAAACCAAAACCAGACAAGGACACAAGGAAAGAAAATTATAGGCCAGTATTCCTGGTGAAAAAGGTGCAAAAATCTTCAACAAATATTAGCAAACCAAATTCAACAAAATGACAAAAGCAGACCCCACAATCAAGTGGGATTCACCCCAGGGATGGAAGAAGGATGGTTCAGTATCTGCAAACCAGTCAACATGATTCCTGAACAAAAGGAAGAATAAAATTTACGATGAACATCCATTTATGATAAAATTGACAAAGTAGGTATAGAGGGGACATCTCTCACAATAATAAAGGCCACATATGACAAAACCACAGGTAATATCCTATTCAGTGGTTTCTTCTTAAATCGGGAACGAGGCAAGGGGGCTTGCTCTCACTACTTTTATTCAGCATAGTACTTGAAGTCCTAGCCAGAGCAATTAGACAAGAAAAAATAATGGCATCAGAATTAGAAAGAAAGCAGTAAACTGTCTCAGTTGCAAATGACATTATGTGTTATACAGAAAGTCCTGCAGACTGCACCAAAAAAACTGTTAGAACTGGTAAACGAATTCAGTAAGTTGCAAGATATGAGATCAATGTATAGAAATCTCTTGTATTACTATATGCTAATAATGAGCTATCAGAAAGGTAAAACAATTCACTTACAACTACATAAAAAAGAATAAAATACTTCAGAATGAATTTAACCAAAAAAAGGGTGAAAGGACCTGTACATTAAAAACTATAAGACATTGATGAAAAAGATTGAAGAGGACAGAAATAATTGGAAAGATATTCCATGCTCATGGATTTGAAGAATGACTATTGTTAAAATGTCCATACTGCCCAAAGCAGGCTACAGATTTATTGCAATCCCTATCAAAAATTCCAATGGCATTTTCCACAGGGATAGGACAAACAATCTTAAAATTTGTATGGATTTTTTTCTTATTTTTTTTAAAGACTTTATTTATTTGACACATAGAGATCACAAGTAGGCAGAGAGGCAGGCAGAGGGAGGGGGAAGCAGGCTTCCTGCCGAGCAAGGAGCCTGATGTGGGGCTCGATCCCAGGACCCTGAGATCATGACCTGAGCCGAAGGCAGAGGCTTTAACCCACTGAGCCACCCAGGCGCCCCTGGATTTTTTTCTTATTAAGATCTAATTGACACATAAAGACTACTTTCAGGTGTATAAAAAAGATTTGCTATCTGTATCCATATATATATATTTCATATTCTTATTTTTTTACTTAAGTAATCTCTACATCCAACATGGGGCTCAAGCTGATACTAATATGTTATATGTCAATTACATCTAAATAAGAAAAGATGATCAAGTTGCCCCAGACATTGCGATTCCTGGGTCAGTGGTGCTCCCTTCTGTGGTGTTGGTCCTTCCACCTGCTGGCCGTCTAAGGCTCCTCCTCATTCTGAGATGGTCCTCTCTGATCTCCTGCATCCCATCTTGCTTCCAGCCTGCATCCAAGGCTGGTAAAGACCTGCAAGCAGACGGACTCTGGAACCAGACCCCCTGAGTTTAAATTCTAGGGTTGCTACTTACTAGGTAGGTGGTGTTTGGGAAGATGCCTTCACTGCTCCGTAACTTAATTTCCTCTTTTATAAGATGAATGCCTCAGAGAGCCTCGAGGGGTCGTGAATGTTGAGGGAGTAACACAGAAGGGCTTACAGCAGTGCCTGGGATCCAGTACACACTGGGCCGCTCGTTATGATTACGGGGTTGCTGCTGTTGTCACTTTCCACCGGCTGTCAGTGGAATTGATTCTAGTGGGGAGGTCACATCTCTAGAGGGTATGGGTGGCTGTTTGTGGACAGGGCTTTCGGGACTTCTCGAGTGGTCCTGAATTCTTCTCGGTCTTCCCTGCCTCCTCGGCCCAGGATTAAACGGTTGATATGATTTATGGGGTGGGAGACAAATCTGGAGGCACATCCTTAAAAGCTGTGTCAGCCGCATAGTAGAAGGTTTGACTCTGCAGTGGCTGAGCAGACAGGAGATGTAGGTTTTGCCCTCATATCCACTGGGGTTCATTTTTAAAGAGTTTTAATTCTAAATCATAACTAACACATGACATGATATTTTCAGAACAGGGTAAGCCACAAGTCTTCCTGTGCGAGCTAAACGAACCCAGTACGCAGGATGGTTTTTATTTCTTCTTCTGTGAATTAAGAGAGGGATTATCTCATTCCAGAGGGACTGGATGACGCACTCTGAAATGGGGGAAGGAGGCTTCTGATGTGAGCAAACTCCGGGGGGAAGTCTGTGTAAGCCTCAGAGAACAGTTGTTGGAAAAGGCTCTGAGCCCGGCGGCTCGAGTCAGGTCCCCACTCCCCATCCTGCGAGACTGAGATCTCAGGAGAGGCAGTCGCTGGCAACGGCCAAGTTTAGGTCCTGGGGCCACTCTGGGCCTGATGGGCCGTGGGGCGCCTCACTCTGTGTCTGAGATTCCTCAGTCGGACATGAGGGCTTGCTGGGAAGATGAACTGAGGTAATGGGTGTGAAACATTTAGAATAACAGCCAGCAGTTGCTGAGCTCAGAAAATGTTCGTGCTCGATGAGTGCCTAGTATTACTTAAAACTTTGGTGTTGGAAACAAAGCCTAAGGGATAATGAACTTTCTCACCGTGTGGAAACCTATTGTAGGCCAATGAGCTTTCCCCCTCCTTTCTAAAGATTTTATTTATTTATTTATTTGAGAGAGAGCCAGAGCGCCTGAGAGCATGAGCGGAGGAGGGAGGAGATGGGGGGTGGGAGTGTGGTGGGGGGGTGGTACCCAGCCTCAGGACCCTGGGATCATGACCTGAGCCGAAGGCAGACTCTTTGGTTTTGTTATTACAGAACATTTTATCTTTTTAAAAATTTTTTTATTTATTTAGGGGCACCTGGGTGGCTCAGTGGGTTAAAGCCTCTGCCTTCGGCTCAGGTCATGATCTCAGGGTCCTGGGATCGAGCCCCGCATCGGGTTCTCTGCTCCGCAGGGAGCCTGCTTCCCCCTCTCTCTCTATCTGCCTACTTGTGATTTCTCTCTCTCTCTGTCAAATAGATAAATAAAATCTTTTTAAAAAACTTGCCGTAGGAACGTCTGGGTGGCGCAGTTGGTAGAGCAACCGACTCTTGGTTTCAGCACAGGTTGTGGGCTCAGGGTCGTGAGATGGAGCCTCAGGTCGTGTCAGGGTCCATGCTCAGCAGGGAGCCTGCTTCCCTCTCTCTCTCTATCAGCCTACTTGTGATTTCTCTGTCAAATGAATAAATAAAAATCTTAAAAAAATTATTTAAATTAGCCAGCGTATAGGACATCATTAGTTTCTGACGTAGCGTTCAGTGATGCATCAGTTGCGTATAACACCCAGGGCTCATCACCTCACATGCCCTCCTTAATGCCCATCCCCCCCCTTCTCTCCTTCTGCAAACCTCAGTTTGTTTCCCAGAGTCAAGAGTCTTTCATGGTTTATCTCCCTCTCTGATTTCTTCCCACTCATTTTTTCCTCCCCGGAAGGCAGACCCTTACCCGACTGAGCCACCCAGGTGCCCCTGCCAATGAGCTTCGGACAGCTGTGGGGGCAGGGAGGGCGCGGGGTGCGGGGGAGGCAGGGCCAGCAGCTGGGAAGCCCCCCCTCCCTGTTTGTTGGGCTGAGAGACCCCTCCAGGGAGTAGGAGGCTCCCAGTGATGCCGAGCCTCCCAGCTTCCTCCCAGCCTTGCCTCTGGGGCTGGTGCACCTTCCACACGTGGGAGCAAGGAAGGTGAAGTCTCTCTCGTTGCAGGTGTGTGAGTGGAGGATTTTTACTGAGCGGTGTGATGGGTTGAATTGTGGTCCCCCACCAAACCCAAATGTTGAAGTCCTAACACTAGTACCTCAGATTGGGACTGTATTTGGAAGGGAGGGGCTTTAAAGAGATAATTAAGTTACCGTGAGGTCGTTAGTGGGGACCTAGTCCAATGACTGATAGCCTTATAAAAGGAGGAAATTTGGACACAGACCTGACGACGAGGAGAGCACAGGAAGACACGGGGAGAAGGTGGCCCATCTGCAAGACAAGGAGAGAAGCCTCAGCAGAAACCAAGCCTGCTGAGAATTTGAATTCAGCTCTTGTAGCTGCCAGAACTGGGGGAAAATAACTTTTTTTTTTTTTTTAAAGATTTATTTATTTTAGAGAGAGAGAGCACGTGCGTTGGGGTTGAGGGGCCTGGGGAGCGAGAGAATCGCAAGCAGACTCCATGCTGAGCTCAGAATCCTACACGGGGCTCGATCTTACCACCCTGAGATCCTGACCTGAGCCGAAACCACGAGTCCGTTGCTTAATCGACTGAGCGCCCCCCCCCCAGGCGCCCCCACAATAACGTTCTTTTGTTTAAGGCTCCCGGAGGTGAGGGGAAGAGGTGCGGGCTGCTGAGTGAGAACTAAGGGCAGGTTTCCAGCCCCCACTGTGCCACTCCCTGGCTTGGTGAATCCAGCCGCTGGACATCACCGTTTTTTCATTCTCGAATGTAGAGTGGGAGTAAGCTACTTGAGCAAGTTTTTACAAACCTTTAGTCCCACTGTTTTTGGAAGGTTTAGCACTGGGCCTGACACGTGGTGAGCATTCCATGGCACTTATTGTTACAGTGGGTGACATGTCCATCAGAAGCCTGTTTGGTTAGGGGCACCTGGGGGGCTCAGTCGGTTAAAGCCTCTGCCTTTGGCTCAGGTCTTGATCTCAGGGTCCTGGGATCGAGCCCCACGTCGGGCTCGCTGCTCAGCAGGAGCCTGCTTCCCCCTCTCCTCCCTGCTTGTGCTCTCTTGCTATCCCTGTCACTATCTGTCTCTCTCTCAAATCTTAAAAAAAAAAAAAAAAAAAGCCTGTTTGGTTATAAACCACACACGTTGATTATCAATTTTAAATACCGTTTGCCTATCTATAAGCTTCGAAAAAAAAAATCAGCTCATTACAAACCTAAAAGCCTTCCTTGCTCATGTTCCAAACGGCTTAGAAATGAACGCCCAACAAGGATGTCTTTGAAAGCCCAAAGCAGCTGAAGAGTATGGTACAAATGCTTTTTGTTCGGTGGTGCAGAAGGGAGTGGCCTTGAGTGTGGTCTTCCCCGGCCACGCTGCCTTGGAGGAGGCCATGCCCCAGAGTGCAGGAGGAATGGCCTGCCTTTAAATAAGGAATTGTTTCATTAGACCGGTTTTCTCCGGGAGCATATAAGGCAGTGCTCCTGCGAGAAACATCCCAGGCCCGGATGGCCGCCTGCGCCTCGCTGCTGAGCCACTGTCGTAGAGGCAATGATCTCGGGCCGTTGCTATTTGCTGATTGTTAAAAATAGACGGCTTGCGTCTGTCTCTTCATTAGAACGAAGGCAACGTTTTTGGCTCCTGGCAAAGTGCGTTTCTTGGAAGACGAGGAAGGCCCCGGAGCAGAAACCCCCAAATAATGCCTTTCTCGCAGCACACGCCCGCAGAAGGATTTAAGACGTACCTTGGGCAGTTGCAGCCCAGTTTGATTGTGCTTTGGTGAAATAGGGGGTCAAACCCTTGGGCGTGTGTTTGATTTTCTTGCAGTGACTTTGAAAGCTTGCAAGAGCCGTGGGCACTGAGCTCTTGTTGAAGCTGAGGCACATCAGGCTCATGGGCGTGGAGAGTCTGATGGGAACAGCTGCGCGCTCCAGGGTCCTTATGCATAAGGACCCACACAATGCTTTAATTGTGCAGCATATTGTCGAATATCACAAATGAAAGTGCATCCTTCTTTTCTGCTGGGGACGGGTGCGTCGGCACAAAAGTGAGGACATCCCACAGGTTCCTTTTAAATGTGAAGGGTTTATTCAAGAGCAATGTGGTACATATTTTTCTTCTCTTGGGCCATCCACCCTGTTACCCTTGACGTTTTGCCACCCCTAGGACATGTTTTTCTTGAAGGGGAAGCTTGTGACAGTTTTTTTTTTTTATGCCTAATTCCTCCTTAAACTTTATAGCACTAGGTGCTAATGATTGTAACTTTGAAGCTAGAGTATGTAGGATTAAATGCAGATTTCTCAGAGTTTCTTAGGTGGCCTTGTGTGCATGTGTATGTGAGGAATTCCACACGGAGTTTACAACTATACATTGTAAAAAATTGGCTTGGATTCTGGTCACATTGTAAACTTGTAAGACAGCCAGGTTCCATTTGCCTGTTACGTTTGCCTTTTTCCTAATGCCACTGTTGTTTTTTTTAACCCAGCTGTAAGCATACACAAAATTTTATATTCTGACAAGTGCTTTTCATTTTATGATAGATGCTTCACAATGTCCATTTTTAATACTGTTATACCGTATGGGTTTACCATTAGTTGCTATCCTTCTCATCCTGTGTTTGAAAGGTAGATCTTACTTCATTTTGTCTTATAAATAATGCCTTCACATCATAACAGTTCGCTTTTTGTCACCCAATGAGTTGGTTTGCAGGAACTGGTTGGAAGTACAGGATTATAGCAAACACTGCCACAGCACTTTGACAAGGGATTATAACGCAACCAATGTCTCTACTAATTGTTGAACTTTTAGGTCCCTCCTTCTTGCTACTAGGAATAAGACTGGGGTAGTTTTTGTGTAAAATTTTGTGTGCATTTCTATCGAGGTGATGACAATGGGTTGCAAATTTACAGCCACGGATTAGAGGTGCAAAAAAAGGGTAACTTTTGAACTCCTCCCTGCTGAACTTAATTTAGCTTTCAAGCTAAATTCCCTTTCAAGGCAGCGCCCTTCCTATGAAAGGCTGGTTATGTTAAAGGTTTGTCTACCTCTCCCACTAGAAATTAGCTAAGCCCTGAGGGGTCTGCAGACCTTCGTAGCTTTGGTGAGGGCCTTGGGTGCCTGTGCCATTGGCACTTTGCTGGCTTTCCCTCGAGTGCAGCCTCTCCTCTGGTTTTGGGTGTTGGCCTCTTGGGGCTGCTTTGTCCACTCTACCCTGCTGCGTCTTCCGTGCCTCCTGATGGCAGGTTCATACTAGTGTCCTCCTCAGTGTACCTGCAAGAACTTCTCAGGCCTGCCTGCTCTCCACTGGCCTCTGTGCGGTCCTCAGAGCCCAGGAAAGGGGCCAAAGTGAGGCCTGTGGTCTGTGTACTCCACTCCATCACACTTCGAGCCTTCTGGAAGCCGTGCTGGCCACCTCCCAGGGCTCCATTCCGAGAAGCCAGGAGGCTAGTCTCCTATGGAGAGACCCACATCATTCCCCCAGACTCCCTTCCTAAATGTGCAGAGGCTGCTTTGACTTTTTCAGATTTATCTCTGCTGTGGGTTTACGAAACCCTACTTGGGAGCCGGAAAACCCAGACATTGACTCTTTGTCATGAGCTGCATTGCTTCACCCTGCAGAAGAAGGGACACAGGGAAAATTCTGGCAACCACCTGAACGCTGGCTGGGAAAGGAAATCGGTACAGGGCAGCAGGGAGGAGACTGAGGAAAACAATTCGTAATGGCTCAACGGAAGTTACTATGTATCGCGTTATTCTGTGCATAATTTGTGTGTTAATGTAGTAGGGATACAATAATGTTAATAGCAGGTGCTTGTCCTTGCCAAGCACTATTTCAAGTGATCTTGTATATTCTTTAGTTCCAACAGCCCTGTGAAGTGGTACCACCATTATCATTCCCGTCACAGGAACTAAGAGTCAAAACGCAACAGGTTCCTGAGCTCTTCCCCCAGTAAATGGTGGATCCTGGTCTTGGCTCTCGGTCGACCCTTGAAACCACTGGGTCTGTTGCTGCTTGTGGGATGGGCGGTCACACATACTTCATGTGATGATGATGATGATTTTTAATTTAAATTCAATTAGCCAACATATAGCACCTCATTGGTTTCCGACGCAGTGTTCAGTAACTCATCAATGACGTATCACACTGAGCGCTCATTGTCATGGGATGATTATTGAAGGTAGATCTTTTTCTCTTGTAATTCTTGTAACTGGACACTCTTCTTATGAAAGCTTGATCGTTTCATAAAATGTTCTTTTTCATTCGTTTGTTTTTACTGTTTAGGAAGATGCAATCCCTTTATTGTTTTGGTTTGTAGATACGTTTATCTCACTAACTTAGGTGTTCCTCCAGTTTGGATAAAGAGACCTTCCTGGTTTCAAGGCTAGTGGTCACCAGAGTTTAATATGTGTATCATCTCAAGCCAGTGATTCGCTTTCCAGAGTTGTGTAATTTCCAAAACCTGTTTATTCTGGAAAGGCTCAGACATGCACAGAAGTGGAGAGATGAGTAGGATGTGTGCTCAGCTCTTGGTTTTCACCAGTCTCGTTTCATCTGTACCCTGATCCATGATTTGTTAACTCCAGCTCTCCTGACATGTTGGGCCAGAAAATTCTTTAATGTGAGGGGGGACGGGGGCTGTCCTGTGCCTTGTAGGATGTTTAGTGGTATTCCTAGCTTCTACCCACTAGAGGCCAGGAGCTTTCCTCTACTACCTCTTCTGATGATGACAACCCAAAATGTCAGCTGCGGGGCAAGGCATCCCTCCTTGAGAACCACTGATTTATGCTCACTCCAGTCTCCCCATCCTTTCAAGATTATTTGGAAGCAGATCCTATCTGTCAGATCAAACCCATTGTGACTTATATTTCTGAAAAACAGTGCCTCCCATTTTGTTGGCCCTATATAGAAAGAAACAAAGGTCTCATCCTGTTCCTATAAGAATTGTCATGGCAACCTGCCACTGTTGGCCACAGAGATGGTCACAGTCATACCAGCTACTAGACTTCGTACAAAGCGGCCAATGCGAAGAAATTGGTGTCATGCTTCAGCCTATACGTTTTTTTAATTGTGGCAAAATAGAATATAAAATTTTCCATTTTCACCATTTTTAAGCAGATAGTACAGTTCCGTGGCATTAAGGACCTTCCCGTGGCGTTAAGGACGTCCCCACTGTTATGTAGTCACCACCACCACCCACCTCCAGAATTCTGCTAATCTTGCAAAACTGAAACTCTGTATCCGTCCAATAATAGCCCCGTTCCCTCCACCCCTCCGTCTGTCTACTGTGAGTCACCATTCTACCCTCAGTCTCTATGAATTTACTGTATCTAGGTGCCTCATTTAAGGGGAACCATGCGAAGTCTGTCCTTTTGTGACTGACTTACTCACTTAGCAGAAAGTCCTCAAAGTTCATCTGTGTTGTAGCATATGTCCGAATTTCCCCCGTTTTAAGGCTGTGTAATATTCCATCGTGTTTATAGACCACATTTTGTCTATCCATTCATCCACCGATGGACACTTGGGTTGATTCCACCTTTTGGTTTTTGTGAATAGCGTCGCTACAAACATGGATGAAGACCCAGCTTTCTTCCTTTGAAGGAAGGAAGCTTCCTTCAAGACCCAGCTTTCAGTTCTTTTGGGTAAAGACCCAGAAGTGGGATTGCCGGACCGTATATAATTGTATTCTTCGGTTTTTGAAGAAGCGCCATATTGTTTTCCACAGTGGCTGCACCATCTC
Organism: Procyon lotor; assembly: GCA_028646535.1. Classification (NCBI taxonomy): domain Eukaryota; kingdom Metazoa; phylum Chordata; class Mammalia; order Carnivora; family Procyonidae; genus Procyon; species Procyon lotor. The sequence continues at coordinate 119,272,528 of CM053608.1, read as the reverse complement.
ACCCTCCTACCAGCAGCGCACAAGGGTTCCGATTTCTCCTCATCCTTACCAACACTTATTATTTTGCTTTTTAAAATAACAGCCATTCTCATGGGTGCGAAGCGGTAGCTAACTGTGGCTCCGTGTGTGCCTTTTAAGATGTACGTCTGGTATTTGAAAAGCAATTCTGTTGGAAGCCTCCTGGAGAACCAAGCGGCTCTGCTGTGTTTCCACCTTTGCCGTGGAAAGGTTTGCCGGGGAACATTCAGATAGCCATCCGTGACTCCCTCCCGGGAAGCAGACTGGGGAGTGGTTGTGTCTGTGTGGAGCAGGAAGCTTTCAGTCCCTAACAAAGTCTGGCATTTAGACATTAACTACTAACAGGTAAGGGAGAGGATTAGGTTAGGTTAGAATCAGCGTCCGTTAGAGCCAGCAGAGACATCAGAGACCCGGGCTCCCAAATCACACATTTGCCCGCTCCCCCACCAAAAGTCTGAAACCCAGAGCATGTGAGTCTTCTTTTCTTGACTTGCTGCTAGTGACAGTGTCTTGCCCACTGTCCCCAGTATCTGGCATATAGTGTCAACCAGTAAATGTTGGCAGAATTAATCACTGAGTTACCTAGGATCGCCCAGCTGACACCTGAGAGTCAGAAGTAGGGCATTCAGAGTTTGGTGGCTGAGAGATGGCAGATTGCGTCAGTGACCCCGTGAGCCTTTCTTCCTCCTTATAGATCACTGGGGTGACAAGATCAAATGGAGCGTTGGCACAGTGAGCCTTATTCTTCCTTGGGGGTTGCAAGGATGCACCTTCTTTAAGGCAAGCCCAGCTGACCAGACTGGCAGGAGGCTGAGGAAGTCCGGACCAGCTGATTGACAGCGCCAAGCTTAAATCTGTTCCTTCTCATCCCCGCCCCTCGGTCCCACCTTCCCGTCTTTTACTTGTGCTTTTCTTCTTTCTGGGGAAGCCTAGTTCCTCCTGGGTGCCTTTGGAGGTCTCTTTATTCCACTAAAGCGGGTGTTCTCTATCTTGCCCGCATATGAGAAGAACTACATGCCTTGGAAAGTCCTGATGCCAGGCCAGGTACGTCAGAGGGGTTGGACACAGGACCCAGGCAGCAGTATTTTTAATGTCCTTAACCCCCGCGGCACCCCCCTCACCTTCCAATTTTTACCTGTTTAAACAATTTTTTCCTGATTGTCAGCCTGAGTTTCCTCCCTCCTTATTCATGAAACTTATTGTTATTTACTTTGGATCTAAAGGGCGCATAGTGTAAGAGAATAAAAATAATGTAACAAGTTCACATAATGTTGGTGTTACTTTACAGTGACTTGAGGTTATCAGGCTCCTTTCTCAGAGTATAAGCTCCTGAAGGCAGGGGCCCTGCCTCCCTTCCCCTCTCTCCCAGTGCTTCTCAGAGTGACTGTGCATCACCATCCCTTGGGGGGCTGTTTAGGCACAGATTGCCGGGCCCATCTCGGGAACGTCTAATTTAGTAGGTCTCCGGTGGGGCGTGAGAATTTGCATTTCTGACGGTTTTCCCGGTGATGCCGATGCTGCTGGTCAGGAGACTACCCTTGAGAACCACTGCTCTACCCTTTGAATCATTCCTCATGTGCAGGGGTGCTCAGTAATTACCGGCCAAGCCAAAGGAATGGAACGGATTTCCCCTTGGGTACTCTCCTCAGTGACTGTGTTCTCTGTGGCCGAGAGAAGGAAAGAGTGTGTGATCGATCACCTACAGATGATCATAACTTTGACTTTCTACTTGCAAATTCCTTTACGTTTTGAACCTTAGTTTTTTTTTTTTTTTTTCTCTCCACCGTGTATGAGAGGGAGAGCTGGGATGGTGTATTTAGGCTACAGAAGAAGATATGACCGTGGGGAGATAGGTGGAGGGTGAGGTAACTGAGTGATGGACATTGAGGAGGGCACATGATGTGATGAGCACTGGGTCTTATACGCAGCTGATGAATTATGGATCTCTACATCTGAAACTAATGATGTACTGTATGTTGGCTAATTGGATTTAAATTAAAAAATGGTATGACCACATCATGTAGACTAAGTCATAGTTCACCTCCTTTCTGTCTCTCAGGGTAGAAAGTGATGGCGGGCAGTTGTAGGATCGAGTTTTTGGAGAGACCGGGGAACACAAATGATCTAACAGAGGGGGAAACTCAGCACAGTCAATTTTTAAAAACGAAACAGAAAGGGCGCCCGAGTGACTCAATCAATTAAGCAGCCAACTCTTGATTTTGGCTTCGGTATTGAACTCAGGGTCATGAGTTCGGGCCCCAAGTTGGGCTCCATGCTGGGCATGGAGCCTACTCAAAAAGAAAAAAAATTAAGATAACATAAATCAATAAAAAATGAAGCAAAAAAATTCTCCAACAAAAGCATTTCTATGAACCATCAGGGGTCCAAAGTAGTCTTGGTTTTTACTGGGAAAACAGAATGCGGTCGGGTAGAGTGGCTGCTGGTGCCTTTAGTCCTACCTCAGACGTGGCCCCAATGAATGTCACTAACTGCTAGTGTTTTCTGTTGTGTGAAAAACTGCGGAGGCTGAATTTGAGGCTCTATTCAGGTATTTATATCCTTGATCCCTTTTCCATGAAGTGTCTTCGAAAAGCAAAGCTTTCGCTTTGAATGCTCGGGGAAGTTTGCCCTGCTGTTCCTGTTGTCGTTGATGGTTACATCACATGGTCTGTTTTGGTTTTGGGTTAAATCAGCTGATCTTTCCGATGGGTACCAGGGAATGCTTTTATATTTTCTCTCAGGTCCAGGGTTTTTGAGAGATAGACCAATGAGATTTTTCCAAGGAAGTTTGTTGCCTGTTTTGCATAATTGGACAGGGTTGGCATTTGGAAGTTGAAGGCAGGGCTGTTTCTTTTTCTGCGTGGATATTTAGTGCCATTTAGCGTGAGCAATGCTCTTGTTAATTTGGCACTAATTAAGATGAGAAAAATTAGAGTCAAAACGGCTGACGATGACTTTGGAGAGAAGCATTTAGTGTCTTAGGTGGTCCGTGAAGGAAGCTTCATGGATTTGATTCATTTTCGACTCTCCAGGAAACGGGTGCTTTATCTTAGGCTAGTGCTGGGGGTGGGGGTGGGGGGAAGAGACCCAGCAGATCGACCGCTTGGTCCCTGAGGATGTTGTACATTAAAAAGCCCTCTGTGTGTGGATGGAAAAGGCACCTTGGCCAGCCTCGGAGGATTGGAAAAGAAACTCAGGTTCCTCGCTTCTTCCACTAGCTACGGGCGTGGGGAATTTTCAGTCTCCTGAACCGTTTCCAAATGAACACTCCGCTGGGGAAATAATCCATGTCCAAGTCTCAGAGGCACCTTGGTGTGGAAATCTGGAAAGAGGAGAGAGAATTGGCATGTAGGTAAAAGGGTAAAGGTTTTGAGTCTCTCTCTGTCTCTCCTCCCCTCCCCGGACAGGTGAATTTTGTGGCATGCCAGCTCTTCGCTTTGTTGGCTGCCTTCTGGGTCCGTGTCTACCTGAGTCCTGGTAAAACCAGTCCCGATGTCCGGCACGCATTTGTCACCATTTTTGGCATCTATTTTGTCATCTTTTGTTTTGGCTGGTGAGTACGAGCCTCAGAAATTCTAATCTTTATCGTTTGGGTGTTTTGTGGCAATGTTCTTGACGTTTCCCAGGCACCGAGGAAAGAAATGTATTTACTCCTATTGTAGAATAATGGGAATGTCCCAGGAACACCTATTTACTCTGAGAACCTAGAGCCAGTAAACTACCCATTAGGAGTCTGTTCCGTGAATTTTTCTACAAGTTATGCTGCTACCGACCTCCCCGCGGGTCATATACATAGAATACGATAAGGTTTCATTTTCCAGGTGAGGAACCTTTCCTACCTGTTGCAGATACTGGTATTTTTCTTGCATTACTGGATCTAATTGGTGTCAGTCCTGTGCTTGGAGCAGAACAATAATTCGAGTGCTGGTTTGAGGAAACACGAGTCATTCCTCAACAGAGGGAGCTGTAGATGCCTCCTCCCTCTACTGGGTAAGCCGGCCAACGACCCTGGGAATGACTCTTCTCGGGGAGGGAGGAGGGGCAGGTTTTAGCAACCATCCGTTCTAGAAGCACAATTTAAGGGAATTTGTGAATTTATTCAGGTCACTAGACTACTGCTCTTCCTCCGCCAATAAAAATGGGAGAAAGGATGATGAGTATTTTGAAGCAGCGAACAGGTGAAAATCTCGGTGTCTGGGAAAGGTCACTTTGGGTCCTGGTGCTTTAAAATTAAAACGAAACAAAACAAGAACAAAAAGTTCTAAAGAAAGAAAGCTCTGGACTCTTGGTTGTATGTGTGCAAAGGTATAAGCGTTCCATTTATGGATTGCTGACGTTACCAGCACTGCCGTCGGCAGCCTGTGTCGTGACTTCCTCCTGTCATTTCAAGATCTGGTACCTTAATTACACGGAGCAAAAATACTTGATTTATTTTCTCTTACATAAACCTGAATTAATGGCTCATGGGCTTTTGGGGGTGGAGGCAGGGGCATCCAGTAGGTCTGTTAATTTGGAATATATTCCGTGCCCCTCCTTCTCTCTGTGATGTCTTATAGGTACTCCGTTCACCTTTTTGTGCTGGTGTTGATGTGCTACGGAATCATGGTCACCGCAAACGTATCCAGTATTCACAGGTAAGGTTTTGGGAGCGAACCAGGCCCCGCAAGGTTTTCTGGGACCTCTGAAATGTGCCCCCAGGGTAGAGGGGTACCTTCCCTGTTTGCCTGCCACAAGTCGCACATACTGAATTCTCTGGGTGTCAGAAGGAGAGGTGAGGGTCCCTAAATTCAGAGGATGCTCTGCAGACATATCAGAGTAGAAGCAGCTCTGCGGTAGCCTACGACCTGGAAACCAGCCGAAGGGTCACCGCAGTGGGGTACTACTCCGTAATAGAGAGGAGGGACTGATTAATGACGAAGCCTCAAAGTAAATATGCGGGACGAAGGATGCCACAGAAATTCTGTTCTTGGAAATGAAAACTGATTTGTAGCAGCAGAGATCAGATCGGAGGTTAGCTGGGCTGGGACGGTCCATGGAGATGAGGAAGGGATCAGAGAGGCAGGAAGAAGTGTGTTGGGGGGATGGATAGGTCCGTTACCTGGAGTTACCTAGGGTTTTCTAGGTGTGTGCCTATGTCAAAACTTTGTGGACTTAAAATATGTGCCATAAAATGTTAAAAGGGGCAGAAGTATTCTTACTCTGATATATTGACTTAAAAGGTACAGAAGTAACTTAATTCTGCCTTGAAGGCGACATGCTTGGATCATCGATTCGGACACCTGGGTGTCTGTTTCACATTGTCTGTGTTTCCGAGGGTCTGTGTGAAACCTCAGCATTAATTCTGCCTTTCAGTAGTGCTGGAATGTAAGCTCTATGAAAACAAAGTTCTCCGTTGTACCCTCAGAGGCTAGGACAATATCAGGCACAAGTAAGGGTTCAATAAATATTTATGGAAGGAATGACCGAACACCTTTGAAAGGACATTTGCCCTGTTAGGACTTCTTTTCTGATGGCTTCTCTGAAAAAGCAGGTGTCTTCTTTCAACTTCAGAAAGCTCTTTGATTAAGAAGACAATTAGCACAATAGTTTTCCTTCTGAAAATCATTGAAGTGTAACTTTTCCGTGAATAATCTTGTAAATTACGTGCAGCAAATGTCTGGTTTTCAAGGGAAAATATTTTTGCATGATTCTAAATTTCTTTTTCACCCAACTCTGTGTCCAGATGAATTCTGAAAAATTGAGTTGTAATCATCTCTCTCCTGAATGCCTTCCTTGAAAGGGATTGTGTCAGTCCTTCAGAAGGGAAATAGGAAATCCGTATTTCTAAGAACTGGTTTTGAGAATGCTTCCTGTTATAGCAAAATGCTGTTTTTAGTATTGAGGGGCGGTGAAAACGTCTGGCTTTTCCCAAACTTGGGTTTTGAAACAGTACAATTAATAAAAATGTTGTTACATCTCTATAGCACATTTAAAAAAAATATTTATTTATTTGACTGAGAGAGAGAGAGAGAGAGAGAGATCACAAGTAGGCAGAGAGAGAGGGGGAAAGCAGGCTCCCCGCTGAGCAGAGAGCCCGATGCGGGGCTCGATCCCAGGACCCTGAGATCATGACCTGAACCGAAGGCAGAACCTTAACCCACTGAGCCATCCAGGTGCCCCTCTATAGCACATTTTTAACCACCTTACAAATTGTGACTTGTCATCTCATGCCACACTTGTGTGATGCCAGTGGGGTGTGGATCATTTTTCAGAGGGTCAAGAACCTCCATGCACACTCATTTCATGCCAGGGCCCGTGTTCATCTCTGACCAGGAATGGAACACTCCAGCCTTGGCCAAGCTGAGCGGTTACCAGACAGGCTATGACTGTTCGACCATCTTATTATTGTGGTAGGAGAGGGCTGTGTCATAAGACCAGAAGGGACGCCAGAACAAGTTCTTTCCCTTTTCCTTCGCGCGTGTGGTTGCCAAGATTGCAGAAGGAGGGAGTGGCTCATAGTTCTGGATGGAGGGAAGTGGCTTCCTACTGATGCAGGGAAAGAACATCAGACTGGAAATCTGGGTCTGTCTAGCAGCGTGAGTTCAGGTAGTTCACACAGCTTCTCTGTGCATCAGATCTCTCACCTCTGAAAGGTGGGGTTTAAGTTTGCTTTGGGGTCAGGATTTCATGATTCTTTGTGAATTGTGTTCTTCCCCCGGCTGAACTTGTTACAGGAGTTCTATCCTTTGGCTGGGAAGTGGAGGGGAAGGTCAGTCTTTGCTGCTAGGGGGAGTTAACCCATTTCTGGACACGTAGTTGTCTTTGTCTGGAGAATTCTTGGGCCCCCAGCTCTGTTTCCTTCTCAAGCCACTATATTGGACAGAAATCACAGGTGCTAATTTATTCCATCAAAACCAACTGGAACAGAACATAGTTTGTACCTCCTCAGACAGTCTCTTGTGGGAATGTGGTGACACAGTGGCCGGTTGTGGGGGGTACCTGCTCAGTGCCAAGTGCTAAGCCAAGCTCTTTTAAATAGTTTTCATTGCTTTGAATATAGGAAGTCTTATTTAGTGTATCAGTATCGTTATTGCAAAGATATTCTTTCTAGGACAATTCTATGGGATTCAGATTTTTTTCTCCCCCACCAAGGGGAGGAAATGAAAGCTCAGAAAAGTAAATAGATCCATGAATTTGTACAAATTGAATACATCATGTTACCACCACCTAGGGCAGTAGGGGAATATTATCATCACTCTGCCCCGATCTCTCCCACACTCCTCCTTCCTAAAAGAACTACTCTCTGGACTTCTCGCACGAGTTCTGCCACTCGCTGGGATTTGAAATCACGTTGGCCTCTCTCCAGAATATGTACTCTCTCTGCCACTCCTGGATTCCTTGGATTGTTTCAGGTTTGTCTAGAGCATGAATATGTGCGGCCGTATTGGGGCACAGGACTTGGCACCATCCTTGATAAGTAGCTCTTATTATAACAAATGAGTTGAACTTGCTTTTCTCTCCGGGTGGACGGGCAGGGGTAAGTAAAGGTCTAGCTCCCATTGAGGAGAAAGAGAAAGCAGGCACGGTTGCATTCAAAAGGGCCCTGGGAGGATTTGTCTTCTGAATTTGCTTTGTGCTTTCGCCTTGACCTTCATGAGTCGCTTTCTCTTGGGCACTTGCTTTGTATACCGTCTTCCTGTTTTGGAAAGCGTTCAGGATGAAGCCGAGGCTGGGAAAGTCTTTTTTGGGGTCGTAGCATCTTTGTTGGTAAATAACGGTAAAGAGTACATAAAGACACGTGGTCCTTTTGTGTTTGCAGAACCCCTTCACACCGCTGTCTGATTCTCCCTTGCTACCAAATGAGTTCTTGTTATTCCTACTTCACTGTCAGTCCCTAAGTTGTGCTTAGTCTTCGGGAGTTATTTTAATGTGAGTTTGTGAAGTTCAGCATAATTTAATATGAGAATATACATCTTCCCTGTTTTATGACCCATGTTCGTTTTATTTTTTTTTTTAATGTCAGGAATGCAAGTTTATTGTAAAATATGAACATAAAGGTAGTATATCCTTTCAAAAGAATAAAGGAGAAAAGCACATGGTTATATATATATGTACATATATATATAAAAGCATTTGACAAAATACAACAAGCTTCCATGATAAAAACACAACAAACTAGGAATATAGGGGAATTTGATATTCCTTTATCTCTCATTTATCCTGATACGACCCGTGTTTAAATGCTATTTCTTCTGCATTTAGGTCTGTTTCTGAGGGGCTCCTGAGCCAGTTAAAAGGGTGAATGTGCTCCTTTTGGTTCATTTCAGCTAACAGCCCATGAAGCCCCCCTATGGTCAAGGGTAGGGATGCTCAGGGTCATAGCGAGTTTACGAAAGAGACACATGCATATAAATTCAGCATTATAATTATGTACGTTGGCACACAGCCCTAGAGAAATATTGGGAATGGAGCGATGAATTGTGCTGGAGGTGGGGTGGGATGGGGTGGGGGGCGCTGAGCCAGGGGACTGACTGGTTGCTGAGCCTTACCTGGTAATGCGGCAGTTCCCAGGTAGAGTAGAGGCGAAGGGGGTTGCAGGCAGGGGAAGGGGCATGTGGGAGACATTTGGCTTGAAAATGGAGGCTCTAATTGTGGAGAGTGAGCAGCAGTTGTAGTTGGAACATAAGGTGGACGTGGAACGTGGCTGGAGATGAGTCCAGAAAGGAAAGGCAGAGCTCAGTGCGTGGAGCACGTCACATATCACGTTCAGGAGATTTGATGTGACTGGACGGTGGGACCAAATGGAGGCTTTTACGACGGGTAACATTTATTTAGTTGTTGGTTCATGTAGCATGTAGTCGTCTGCTCTTGTGAATGAAACACACAAGACATTCTTGCCTTCAATGGGGCTCTCGGTCTAGTAGGGGAGACAACAGTCAATTCGATTATCACTGTTAAAAAGAAAACCACCGCCCCACAATGGAGTCCCTTGGGCCAACTCACCCAACCAGGCCTTGATACCCTAGCCTCACTGCAGTTTTCAGCCTCCCCCAGAAATGGGAGTCTTCCCATTTTTCTGGTCAGCACCCAGGAAGATCTCTCACGCGGCCGTCTCCATCCCCCAGAGGGAAGATGAGGTCGGTCCTCTGCATGGTAAGACGCTTCCCTCTGAGGGAAAGTGGCCTTGCCTGAAATAACCCCTTCTCTCTCCCTAGTCACTTCCTTCTGCCTATAAAAACCTTCCATTTTGCACCCCGTGGAGCTCCCCTCTTCCTGCTAGATGGCGTGCTGCACCCCGATCCACAGATCACTTAATGAAGATAGTTTGATCTTCAGAATTTACTCAGTTGAATTTTTGTCTTTCACATCTCCTTTATATAACGGCAAACTGATGAGTGCTCTGAATGGCGTGCGTGTGCGTGCGTATATGAGCGTGTGCGCGTGTGTGTTTTGCTGGTTTATCCCATGCTGTTAGGGACGGTGTCCGTAGGAAGCCATGGAATGATCCAGAATATGTGGCCACTGCAGCCTCAGGCTTGGGCCGGGGTGGAGGGATGTGGGGGGTCCCAAGCAGAGCACTGGGAAGGCTCATCTGTAAGGAGTAAGTAGAGGAAGTTAGACTGATCAAGAGCCCTGGCAGAATGAACCAGAGAGGAGAGAAGCAAACACCAAGACCAGAAGCCAAGAGACAAAGTATTGGAGGAAGGGCGCGGTGGGCAGCGTCCCGCTGGTCTGTGTTTTACAAAGATCCTGTGGGAGCGCGGTTCTGTGTGGAGAGGACAGTCTGGGTGCCAGACCTCATGGGTCCGTGGTTCCCAGCTCCGGCGCACAGCAGAATCACACCCTCCGGGTGAGTCCCGCAGTGTCGGGGGCGAGGCCCAGGCGCCTGCGGTTTCCAAAGCTCCCTGGATGCCTCCAAGGCGCTGGCCCCGTGACAAAAGATGAGGGTTCCAGGCAATGAGGGGGAGGTGAGGGCTTTAAGAATAGGGGTTGCGGACGGAGCCCAGGGGACTTTGGGGAAGCTCGCGTGTGGGGAGCGAGAGAGGGGAAGAGGAGGAAACTGATGGTGTTACCGCCCTGCCTGATCCTCAGATCCTCTCCGTTTCTGGTTTCAGATACTCCTTTCTCGTAGCCATGGGATACCTTACGATGTGCCACATCAGCCGCATCTGTATCTTCCACTACGGGATCCTCACTACAGATTTCTCCGGGTGAGTTCTCCGTCTGGGCGGGTGCGGGCGCCTGGCCTGCTCTTGGGGTCCCGGAGGCTCCAGCGGGCACAGGAGGGTCCCGGGCGGCCCGTTAGATCAGCGGGGAGACCGTGTGATGGGAGGCTGGGGGTGCAGATCCCGTGAGCTCTGCTGCCGGTGGGCTCTGTCCCTTCTGCACCTGCTCTTGCAGAGTTACGTTGGCACACAACCGGGGACTGCCCCATTTGTGTGTCATCTCGGCTGGTCTTACGCTGCAGTCATGGTGGAGTTGTGTGGTTGTGACAGAGGACCCACACAGCCCAAAATCTTTACTAGCTTGCCCTTTACAGAAAAAGCTTCCCAACCCCTAGTCCGAGGCTCTTAACACAGGGTTGGTGTTTATCTCATACTAATTTTTAATCAGAGCCTCCAGAAAACAGTGACATGATAAATTTCTGGTTGTAAGCCACCTGATTGTGGGGATCAGTTATGGCAGCTGTAGGACAGCAATACAGTGTAGGAATGCATACCTTTTGATGGGCTAATAGCTAACCCCTGCTCCTGATCATGCAGGGCAAGAATGCCTCCAGTGTCCCCTGTCCTACCCCCTCTTCTCACACCTCCTACCCCCTCGGTTCTGTCCATAACACCGCAAACTCTTGGATGATCATTAATTCATTTTTAGTATAGCCAGAACTGGCGGAAGTTACCAGTAGGAAAAAATAAAGGGCAGTCGTGGACAACAGCAGCGTGCTTGTGAAATGGGGTGGATCTGGGGACTTGGACGGAAGGGGACAATGGAAATCTGTCGCTGTCAGCCTGACGTCCAACAGCGGGGTCAGACATGTTTCCTCAAGTGATATCTGTGCTCGGGCATTTTTTAGATCTCCTTGTATTAAGAAGTCTCTAACATTACACACACAACTATGGGATGTTTGGGGGCGCCTGGGTGGCTCAGTCGGTTAAGCATTTGAGTCTTGATCTCAGCTCAGGTCATGATTTCAGGGTCCTGAGAGGGAACCCTACATCGGGATCCATGCTCAGCACAAAGTCCGCTAGAGATTCTTTCTCCCTCTCCCTCTGCCCAACTTCCTCCACCTACTTTCTCTCTCCAAATAAATGCAATCTTAAAAAAAAAAACACACACACACACACACACACAGAGAATGTTTAAACTGGAAAAGACACTGTGGGAAAAGATACAAAGAAGCCGTGTCTATTAGCTGTAGGTTTTAGTTCTCAGTGCCCTTGCTATTTGGTTCTTGGGTGTGTCTTTTTTTTTTTTTTTTTTTTTAATCATAGAGCATTCTTAAGCAGTGTTATTTTTTCCCTCCCACCATAAATGCATAAATGTCTCACGTCACATATCCACCTTCTCAGAGCAACAAAGGAAGAGGTAAATACCAACCTGAAACTGACATGATGTCTTAAATCTCAAATGGTCAGTTAGAGAGATTCCTGACCAATGTCTGTTTTAACCGTGGGCCTGCAAGGAACCAGCAGTTCCCCTTCAGAATGGAATTTGTTTCACACTGCCATTTATTTCAGTTTTAAAATCTTATCTTGGGGAGGAATAAAGTAGTGTTTTGAAGCCGAATTCTGGTGCCTTAAAGCAGCCTGATGAGAGAGTGGTTCTTTTTTAGAGCATGCATCCAAGTCTCGGTGCTTAGCATACTTTATTTTGTCTTTAGAATAAGAGTCCAGACAGGAATTGAATGGGATGAGATGAGATCAGTGTTTGTGTCAAACAACATATATATGTTTTTAATTTGAGGGAACCCATAAACTGGTGCTTTGGATTATTCTGGGGCTTGAAATTCTATCTATCATTCTGAAAGTAATCAAATTTTCTCGGGCTGGACCGGCATTAATAGTGAGGATAACACCCAAGATACAGTTTTATTATTGCTGCTCGTGCAGTTTCTATCAAGACTTGCAGTAGGGGATGTCCTTTGTGTTTTCTCCATGAGTGTGGGCTATTAAAAATACCGGAACATTTATTGTTCTCCTGGGGGAAGCTCAGCACTTGGTTGTCATAAAGCTGGTACTTGATTCCTTTTAAGTGCAGTGATAGGAAACGAATTCTTCTTTTATGTACAGAAGGGTACAGATTGAGTTTTCTGAGGAAGCAGCAAGAAGAACCTTTATTTCCTTGTTGCTGGCTAGGCCAGATTGAGGCAGATCAGTGTTCTATCATACTAGCAATTTGGGTTGCCTGTGTGTTTTCAAAAACAGTCTGAAATGAGCACTCTTACACACTGATGGTGGGACTATAAATTGGTACCACCCTTCTGGAAGGCGACTTTGCCACAAACTTTCAAGCCAGAATTTTTTCTTTTAAAAAATCATATCCTAGGGGTGCCTAGGTGGCTCAGTCCATTAAGCACCTGACTCTCTTTTTTTTTTTAATTTAATTTTATTTTTTCAGTGTTCCAAGATTCATTGTTCATGCTCCATGCAATACGTGCCCTCCTCAATACCCACCACCAGGCTCGCCCAACCCCCAACCCCCTCCCCTCCAAAACCCTCAGTTTGTTTCTCAGAGTCCACAGTCTCGCATGTTTTGTCTCCCCCTCTCTGATTTCTCCCAATTCACCCTTCCTTTCCTTCTCCCAATGGCCTCCATGTTTTTCCTTATGTTCCACACATAAGTGAAACTGTATGATAGTTGATTCTCTCTGCTTGACTTATTTCACTCCACATAATCTCTTCCAGTCCCATCCATGTTGATACAAAAGTTGGGTATTCATCCTTTCTGATGGAGGCATAATATTCCATTGTATATATGGACCATGTCTTCTGTATCCATTTGTCTGTTGAAGGGCATCTTGGCTCTTTCCACAGTTTGGCAATTGTGGCCATTGCTGCTATGAACATTGGGGTACATGTGGCCCTTCTTTTCACCTCATCTGTATCTTTGGGATAAATACACAGTAGAAGCACTTGACTCTTGATTTCGTGATCTCAGGGTCATGGGATCAAGCCCAGCTTGGGATTCTGTGCTCAGCAGGATTCTGCTTGAGATTCTCTCTGTCCCTCCCCCAACTTGTGTGTGCACTTGCTCTCTCTCTCTCTCTCAAATAAATAAAAATCTTTTAAAAATCCTATTCTATGATAGGATAAATTCCTAGGAATTGACTTACCTTAAGGAAATCAAATTTATTCATGTGTGTTCAGCTGTTGACAATAGTAGTGAAAAACTGGGAGCATCCTAAATGGTCCAAAAGAGGTGAAGGATCGAATTATGGCACTAATGTGTGTCCACTGAAAATGATGTCTTCAAAGAATGTTTAATGACATTGAAAAATGCTTACATTAGAATGGAAAATCAAAACTGCAAAGCTAATACATGACTTAAGACTCCCATTTTTTTTTTTTTTTTTTTATGAATGTAGGCATGCGTACGAGAGGCTGGAAAGGGCTATTCAAAATGCTAAGACAGTGTGGTTCTGTTGGAGGGCTCTTTATTGGTGATTTTAATAATTATTTTTAATATATTTGTATGATTATATACATATATATTAAACGTATTATATATTTTATATGATTATAATAAATATATTTGCAAGTGTATTACTAATACATATTATGGCGAGCTTTGGCCTCTAGGAGTGGAGCAGAAGCCCTCTGTGTTCCCTGTTACTTTATTGGGGCATAATAGAAGTATCACTTGCCTACCCCTTGCTGGTGGAGGTGATCATTTGCCTATTTATCCATGGAAATGTGTTTTCTTCTGTTGGTTTATGACATCCTGACCCTCACCTGACCAGCCCGGTAGGTGTGAATAACTAGTTCTATCATAGAGACAGAGAAGTGATATTTGCAGGGAGATATCAGGATTTGCATATTTCATGTTTCTTCTTCAGGTTTCCGGAGCTTTTTGATAACTAGCACAGTCACGTGGAATTTAATCCCAAGGACATGAGTTTGAGTTCTAACAAATATATTTGATGGGTTGATTTTGTTTGTGATTTTGTTGTTGTTCTTTGGCTATTTGAAGTCTCTTGTGGTTACACACAAATTTTAGGATTATTTGTCCTAGTTTTGTGAAAACTGTTGGTATTTTGATAGGGAGTGCATTAGACATAGTATAGATATTTTAACAATATTCTTCCAATCTGTGAGCATGGAATATTTTTCCATTTGTGTCATTTTCAGTTTCTTTCATCAGTGTTTTTTGGTTTACACAGTACACCTCTTTCACCTCCTTGGTTAGGTTTCTTTCTAGGTATTTTATTTTTTCTGGTGCAGTTGTAAAGGATTATTTTCTTAGTTTCTTTTTTTGCTACTTCATTATAAATGTATAGAAATGCAGTGTATTTTTTTGTACATTGATTTTTGTGTCCTGCGATCTTACTGAATTCCTTTATGAGCTCAAGAGGTTTTCTATATATGGCATTGTGTCATTTGCAAATGTGAAAGTTTTGCTTCTTTATTACCAATTTGAATGCCATTTATTTCTTTTTCTTGTCTGATTTCTATGGCTAGGACCTTTAGTAATATGTTGGATAAAAGTGAGAGTATACGTCCGTGTCTTGTTCCCAATCTTAGGGGGAGAGCTCTCTGTTTTCACCATGGAGTATGATGTTTGCTGTGGATTTTTTTTTTTTTTTTATATATGGCCTTTATTATGTTGAGGTATATTCCCTCTTAGCCTACTTTGTTGAGAATTTTTAACACAAATGGATACAATATCCATGTTTTTTCTGCATCTTGAAATGATCTCATTGTTTTTATCCTTTTCTTATTGATATGAAGTGTCATATCAATGGATTTGTGAATATTGAACTACCCTTGCATTCTGGAAATAAATGCTATTTAATTGTATTGAATGAATTTTTAAATGTATTGTTGGATTTGGTTTGCTAATATTTTATTGAGGATTTTTGCATCTGTGTTCATCAGATATTAGCCTGCAGTTCTCTTTTTTTGGTAGTGTCTTTTGTTTTGTTTTGTTTTGTTTTGTAATGGCTTTATTTGACTTTGGTATCAAGGTAATGCAGGTCTCATAGAATAAATTTGTAAGTTTTCCTTCCTCTTCTATTTTTTTTTTTCAGATTATTTGAGAAGAATAGGTATTAACACTTTTCTTCTTGTTTTTTTAATTTAATTTAATTTTTTCGATGTTCCAAGATTCATTGTTTATGCACCACACCCAGTGGTCCATGCAATACATGCCCTCCTCAATACCCACCACCAGGCTCGCTCGCCGCCCCCCGCCCCACTCCTCTCTCTTCCAAAAATGTTTGGTAGAATTCATCTGTGAAGCTGTCTGGTCCTGGACTTCAGATTCAATTTCATTACTGGTCATTGGTCTGCTCAAATTTTCTATTTCTTCCTGATTCATTTTTGGGAGGTTATATGCTTCCAGGAATTTATCCATTTCTTCTAAGTTGTCCATTTTGTTGACATATAATTTTCCTAATGTTCCCTTATAGTCCTTTGTATTTCTGTGGTTTTGGTTGTTCTTCTCTTTCACTTCTGATTTTGAGTTCTCTCTCTTGCCCCCCCCCCCCCTTTTTAAGGAGTCTGGCTAAAGGATTATCAATAGTGTTGATCTTATCTGGGAAATTCTTCATCTCTCCTTCTCTTCTAAATGATAGCCTTGCTGGACAGAGTATTTTGGCTATAGATTTTTTCTTTTCAGCACTTGAAAAGAGCATACTTCTCCCATTTGGCCTGCAAAGATTCTGCTGAAATATCGGCTGAGAGCCTTATGAGGTTTCCTTTGTATGTAACCAATTTCTTTTTTCTTGCTGTTTTAAAATTTTTCTCTTTATCGCTACATCTTGCCATTTTAATTTCTTGTGTGTTGGTATGGACTTCCTTAGGTTGATATTTTGGGGGGTGGGGGTGCTCTCTATGCCTCTTGGATTTGCATTTCTGTCTCCTTTCCCTGATTAGGGAAGTTTTCACCTATTACTTCTTAAAATAAATTTTGCCTCCATTTCTCTTTCTTCTCCTGGGACCCCTGTAATGTAAATGTTGTTACATTTTATGGTGTCACTGAGTTCCCTTAATCTCCTCTAATTTTTTGTTATTGTTTTTTCTTTCTTTGTCCAGCTTGATTGCTTTCCGTTACTCCATCCTCCTAGCTGCTGATGCATTCTTCTGCTTCCTCTAGTCCACCATTTACTCCCTCCTGTATATTTTTAATTTTAGTTATTGAGTTCTTTATCTCTGATTGGTTCATTTTTATGTTTTCTGTCTCTTTCTTAAATGTCTCACTGAGGTCCTCCACTCTGAAGTCCAGTGAGTTTGTTTATGACCATGACTTTAAATGATCTCTCAGGCATATTATTTATCTCTGTATCATTGTCTCTTGCTCTCATTTTGTCTTGTTCTTTCATTTGGGACATAGTCCTTCGTCTCCTCATTTTGTCTAACTCTCTGTGTTGGGAAAGTCAGCTATTTCTTCTACTCTTGATAGTAGTGGCCTTATGAAGAAGAGGTCCTCTATTCCCCTGTAGAGTGATGTCCTTTGTTCACCAGGACCTGGTGCTTCATGGTGGTTTCCTATGTGTGTTGTGTGCACCCTACCATTGTGGTTGAGCTGTGTGTGCCTGCAGGCCAGTTGTCTGCAATGGCTCTCTCTGCCTGTTGTGGGCTGGATTTGGGACCTGTGTTATTAATGGGCCAGTTGGGCTGCCTTGGGCTCGAGTTGGTTCAGACCAGGAATTTTCCAGAGCTGTGGTCCTATTGAACTGAAGGGTACTCTTCCTGTTTGCTGACAGGCTCTAGTTGGTGGGTGGGGCCTTCAGGCAGACCAGATGTCTGCTGCAGTCCACTGCTGGGGCCACAGTCTAACTGGTGTGTGTGTGGGTATCATCCACTTTCCCTAAGACAGGAGTCACTTGGAGTGGTGCTGGTCCCATTGTGCTCCTTGCACAATGCCAGCTTGTGGTGCTATTCTGAATGGACTCCTGCCAAGGGCAGATCGAATGGGGCAGGAGAGTGGGTGTTGTGCAGTATTAGCAACTAGTTGAAGAGAGTTTGAGCTGGTTCCTGTGGGTGTCCTATTTAGGCCTTGGTGTGGGGGAGAGAAGTGGTGCCTTTTGTTTTTGGAGAAGATTCCTAAAGATTCCCGGGCCCTCAAGCGCACGTTCTGAGATTTGTAAATAAATCTTCTGTGTACCGCAGAATAGTCCAGGTACTTTTCAAACTGCTGCTTCTCTGTCCCAATAGGGCTGTTTGTTATGCTATCTCACTGGGGTTCAGGACTCAGTTTCCTATCCCCCTCCAGCTGTCTGAGAGCTGAGTCCGCTGATTTTTGAGGTTCTAGGTGTCAAGACCTGCTGGTCATGAGAACTGGCAAGGTTAAGTCCCTGTGGTTTTCAAAGCCAAGTGCAATGGGGGTTCATTTCCCAGTGTGGGTCCCCAGTGCTGGGGGTGCCTGGTATGGGGTCGGCCCCGTCCTTGCTCGCAGTGTCCCTCCCTCCTACAGTCAGTTTGGTTCCCAGCCAGATCTCCACCTTTCCTACTCTTTTCAGCGTGGCCTCTTCTCTGTGTTTAGCTGAAGAGTCCATTCTGCAAGTTTTCAGGTCATTTTTTGAGTTATTTACATGAATGTGGCTATTTTCTAGCTGTATCTATGGGACAAGGTGAGCTTAGTTAGCATCCTCCTCCTATACTATCTTCCTCACAAGTTGATCTGATTATCTTTTTTTTTTTTTAATTGTGAAAAAATTTTTTAAGACCAGAGAAATGACCCTACCTCAACCGGGCTGGACTCAAACCTTGATTGCAGATTGGTCAGATGCTTCCCATGGGTTCAAGTGCAGCGCCTACTACCAGTGAGTGTACAAATCCATGGACAAGGCACGCTTCTCAGAGGGTGCAAAATCTGAGTACGACTCAACCGTTAAGGCCTCATTGTTCGGAGGAAGTTATTTGACTACACCAAGGAGCCTTTTCTGTCCTTCCTATAGTACGTGCTGGTCTGTGCTGGGTTTTGCAGCTTTGCAAAAGTTAGCATGTATTCTAATCACAAACCATCAAATACGTCTTGAGTATTTTAGGTTTTGACTGAAGTACAACATGGATGGTATTTGAGTTTCATCTTTTAAGTCAGTAACTTTTTGGATTTGACTCTCAAATCTCATAACTTGGGCATTCTAAATTTGGCATCTGATCTACTCATAAGTTTAAGTGAATTGATCAATGAAAAAATGTTGAGAGAGGAAGTCTTCTGAGCAAGAGCATATGGCACTCCTTCTTACGCCCAGAGAAAAGTGAGTAGGTAGGAGGATGCTAACTCCATCTCCTCTTGGTGAAAGGTTCTAGTTCTAGCTTGCAG
The DNA here is from genome assembly GCA_028646535.1 of Procyon lotor. Classification (NCBI taxonomy): domain Eukaryota; kingdom Metazoa; phylum Chordata; class Mammalia; order Carnivora; family Procyonidae; genus Procyon; species Procyon lotor. The sequence continues at coordinate 119,254,045 of CM053608.1, read as the reverse complement.
GTTTTAGATCTGCTTTTTCACTGGTTATTAGTGTGTTGTGTTTAATAAACCCATGATCACATGCGTGAGTTGTTTCTTAAGTTGCTTGAAACTGCTCGAGGTGTTTAAAACTGAAGCAGCATGTTGTTGAGAGTAGTCTAGATGACCAGTAATTATATTTGGTCCACAGCTTCTTTTTCTCTCCAGAAGGGACTTTTTTCGCCCCCCAAAAATAATGACAACAATACAAGTTTTCACCTAGACCCAATAGTGCAGACTTCATATTGAATAATTATTTTTGGACCGTGATCTGGAAATTCAATATTATGTACTGTATTAGTCCAGGTTCTCTGAGGAGCAGATGCTAAGATGGGAACAGAAGAGATTTGTCGTGTGAAATGCCTGTGAGGGGACCAGGGGAGGCTGGATTAGCCATCAGATTAAAATGCACATCTGACCCACAGAGATGAGAAAAGGAAGGAAGGGAGGGAGGGAGGGAGGAAGGAAGGAAGGAAGGAAGACACTGCAGATCTAAAACAATTTCAACGAGTTCAGTGAGAAGTCCCTCTAGCAGAACTTGCCCTGGGGGGGGGGGTACCACACCTCCTTTGCAGGGACCCACCTGGTACCTGCCGTGCTCTGTCATTGGCTGGTGCACCTTGAGGGGGTGTGGCCCCAGCATGAAGTTGGAGATAGAATGGGCAGGAGCTGTAGCTAATGGTTGATGCCCCCACCCCCAAAACCCATAGATTTGAGTGACTTCTGCTCATGGCCATTGCATATATATGACTACTTAATGCATTTTTGAACATGAGCCTTATTATGGAGTACATTAAATGTAATGCCAGATAGAGAAAAACAAATATTACATTTTTTTTAAAGATTTTATTTATTTGTTTGACACAGAGAGAGGGATCACAAGTAGGCAGAGAGGCAGACAGAGAGAGAGGGGGAAGCAGGCTCCCCGCTGAGCAGAGAGCCGAATGTGAGGCTGGATTCCAGGACCCTGAGATCATGACCTGAGCCAAAGGCAGAGGCTTTAGCCCACTGAGCCACCCAGGTTCCCCAACAAATGTTATATTTCTATAAAGACAGAAAGGTAGGCTAATTCCGTAACATTTAATTCTTTGATATATCTATTTTTTAGAGCCTTTAAAAAATGAAGTTATGAATTAAATGGAAAGTAGGAACTTACTTGGTTTGCAAATTGCGTAGTCACTAGGATGTGGGCCTCAAATTTTAAAAAATCTTGTACTGGACTTTGTGTAAGGGAAGCTGGGAGCTTAGGTCCTATTACTGATTCCTAGGAGTTTTGATCTTACAGGAAAAAAAAAAGATAAAAAGGCTTTGGGAAGAAACTTGTCATGTTTGGAAGCTACCTCGAATGTGACACTTTGAGTTAGCCCCTTCCAAAACAACAAAAACAAAAACAAAATAATAGCTCTCGGCATCAGTTGTACATTCTGGGTCCAAAGTCTTGTTGCTTATCAGGAAGGTGAGATGCAAAATCACACTGGTCTGTAAGACCACATTGTCGTAGAAAGCTTCAGTGTAGCTCTTATTCTGAGATCCAAACCTCAGTGCTCTGGAAGAAGTTATTTTTTCAGTCTGCAAGAGCACAGTCACAATCAGTGTTAGCTATGAGCATGGCTGGCTGCTCGAATGACCCCCGGGACGGCTCCCTACGTTGCCACATCTCCTTGTCACCAGTCCTGGTAGAGCATGGCGGTCCTTCCCGTCCGCAGTCAGACGCCCTTTCTCTTCTGCCAGGCTCCTGTGTGATATTGGGAATCTTGTTTCAAAAAGTGGCCATTGGGCTTTTGCCAATAAGATACAAAGTTGGGCAGAAGCGTTTAGATGTCAAGGGGCATTTGTTGGTACTTTAAAATAGTTTATTAGTTTATATTGATCGTTTAAAAATGTTACATGATTTTATTTTATTTTTTTAAAGATCGTATTTACTAAAAAGAGAGGGAACATGCGCATGAGCCCGGGGAGGGGCAGGGGGAGGGAGAGAATCTCAAGCAGACTCCACGCTTAGTGTGGAGCTCTTGGCTGGGCTCGATCTCACGACTCTGGAATCATAACCTGAGCTGAAACCAAGAGCAGATGCTTCACCCACTGAGCCCCCCAGGTTCCCCATGTGTGTATAATTTTACAGTGAAGGAAAATGGGAACTCGAAGGGGAGGAATTGAGGAGGAAAAAGCACTCACAGACAAGGAGCAGAGGGCACACATCAGACTTGGTCTAAAATGGTCTGTGCCCCATCCATCCTCCCACACACTTGGCCTGAGCTCCTGGGGAGTGTAGCACCCCGGGATCTTCCCAGGGATGCTGTCCTCACCGTCTGCATCACTGAGCTGTCGGTCCAGAGAGGCCAGAGACAGCAGATTCAATAGGAAACCTCAGCTGAGATTTCCTGGAAATCCTTATCATTAGACCAAATAAGCTTTTTAAAAAAATAAAGGTAACTATATAGTTAACGCTGAAAATCTAAAACATTGCAAAAACAGTGGCACTGTGCTAATCGGGTAGACAAAAAAAGGGCAACAACGTCAATCACTTATTTAACATGAGAAACTTCTGAATTAAAGGACCATCTATGAGTGTGAGGTGGGTCAGAAAACCAGGCTAGACTAAGAAGGATTAAAGGATGTTATGGTTGAGCAGTGGGGTTTTATCTTGTCTGTTTGGGCAAGAATAGAACTATTAAGGGTACTAAGTGGGGGCAGACAATTGAAAAACGGGTGCTATTAATAAAAATTGCAGCTTTGATGAGATATGATTCACATATCCTACAATTCACCTGTCTGGAGAATGCAGTGCAGTGGTTTCGAGCATGTTCACAGAGGGGATTTACAGGTGCGACCAGTAGCATAATTAATACAACATTTTCATCACCCTGCAGAGAAACCTGTGTGCATTAGCCCTCATTCCTCATTCCCTCCCAATTCCTCCAGCCTTAGGCAGCCAGTAATCTGCCTCCTTTCTCTAAGGATAAACCTATTCTGTTATTTCATATAAGTGGAATTATACAACGCAGGACTTTTGTGTCTGGCTTCTTTCACCTAGCATAATGGTTTCTAGGTCCATCCATATTATAGTATGGGTCAGTACTTTATTGTGTTTATTGCTGAATAATATTCTATTATAGAGACATACCGCTTTTCATTTATTTGTTCATCAGTGAGTGGGCATTGGGGTTATTTCCTTTTGGGCCATTATGAATAATGTTGCCCTGGACAGGTGTGTACAAGTTTTTGTGTAGATATATTTTTATTTCTCTTGAGTATTTACCTAGGAGTGGAACTCTTTGGTTATGCAGTCACTTTGTGTCTAACCTTTTAAGAAACTGCCAGACTTTCTGAAATGGCTGGACTTTTTAATGTTCCCACCAGCAAAGTATGAGGGTTCCCATTCTCCACCTCCTGACCAGCACTTGTTACCTTTTGGGTTCTAGTCATCCTTGTGTGTGTGAAGGGCTTTGATTTGGTTTCCATTTCTCTGATGACTGATTATTGTTGAGCATCTTTTCATCTGCTTATTTACCATTTATGTATCTTTTTTCAGAGAAATGTCCATTCAGATCCTTTGGCCATTTTTAAATTGAGTTATTGTCTTATTCTTATTGAATTGTAAGAGTTGTTTATATATTCTAGTACCAAGTCCTGTATCAGACGTCTGAGTTGCACATATAGTCACACATTGTATGAAATGTCCTTTCACTTTCTTGATGGTGTGCATCATTTGAAGGACAGTTTTAAGTTTTAGTAATATTCATTCAATCTACATTTTTCTTTTTTTACCTGTTTACTTTTGGGGTTCCATTTAAGAAACCATCACCAAATCTAAGGTCATGAAGATTCATGCCTGTGTTTTCTTCTACGAGTGTTATAGTTTCAGCTCTTACATTTAGGTCTTTGATGCATTTTAAAACTATTTTGTATTCTTTTTATGTAGCTATCTAGTTGCACCATCACTATTTTAAAAAGCTATGGGCACCTGGGTGGCTCAGTGGGTTAAGCCTACCTTCAGCTCAGTTCATGATCCACGGTCCTGGGATGGAGTCCCACAGTGGACTCCCTGATCATCGGGGAGCTGGCTTGTCCCTCCCCTCCCTGCTCTCTCCTGCTCTCTCTCTCTCTCTCTCCAATAAATAAATAAAACTCTTTTTGAAGAAAAGCTATTCTTGCCTCTGTTAAATTATCTTGGCTTCCTTGTTGGCATGGGTGCCACTTCTTAGACAAGTTTTTGTTTGATGCCTTTTTTCAGATTAGGATCGGTCTTATCTTTTGTCACTAAGTGGTTTATGGACAGCTGGCTGCATTTTACAAAAGTATCTCTTATGATGTATGCATGGAAGACTTGCCCTCAACAGAAAAACACAAGTTAGAACATATTAGGGTGAAGAAGCCAGAATATGGATCTCATCCAGGTGGAACCAGGGCCATGGATTAGGTATCCCCCAGATGGGGGCTGCTCATACTTCAGTGTGCATCTGAGTTTCCCTAGAGGTCTTGTTAAAATGCAGGTCCTCATTTTCTTGCTCTGGAGTGGAGTGTCTGCATTTTTAATGAGCCCCAGAAGATGCTGATGGTGCTAGTCCCCGAACTTATACTTGGAGTAACTGTGCAGGGGGTCTTCCTGGTGTCCTCTCACTCAGTGTTGTTATATCTACTTATTTAATGTGATTTGGGGGGCGCCTGGGTGGCTCAGTCGTTAAGCGTCTGCCTTCGGCTCAGGTCATGATCCCAGGGACCTGGGATCGAGCCCCACATCGGGCTCCCTGCTCAGCGGGAAGCCTGCTTCTCCCGCTACCATTCCCTCTGCTTGTGTTCCCTCTCTCGCCGTGTTTCTCTCTGTCAAATAAATAAAATCTTTAAAAAAAAAAAAAAAAAAAGACAAGAGAATTCTTGAGGAAGGAATCAAGGAAATTCGAGATTATTTAAAAAAATAAAAAATAAAGTGATTTGGAAGGGAATTTTTGATTTCTATTTTTTGTTTTGTTTTTGTTTTTTGCACATTATTGAATATCCTTCGAGATGAACAGCCACCACGCAGGGAGGTAGAATAAATGTTTCTTCTAGTGGTTCTTCTACCAATCAGTTTTCTTCTATCTTCCTTTTAGGCCTCTGATGATTGTCACACAGAAGATCACGACCTTGGCATTCCAAATTCATGATGGTGAGAAAAACAACTCTCTTTTTGGTTCTGAGAGTGAGCCTGACATTCAGAGCTCTTTGTTTAGACTGTACCCATAGTCCAGAGTTTAGCCGAGGGCTGGCAGCTCTTCTAGAACTTGTCAAAAATTTGCAAGCTCCTCTAATCGAGCTCTTTACTTCCCAGCTATTATTTCCGTCTAAAGCTGTTGAAGTAGTTACACCAAGAACAGCCGTTTTTCTGTTTACCTTTATAATGTTTTAAATTTATGGCGCTCTCTGCCTTTCATTCCCAAATCTCTTGGGAACAAATGGCGTCATTTTTCTTTGGTTTAATCTGAGCAGCTCACAAGGTAATAAAGAATAGTATTGGTCGATTAACCTTTATTTTTTATTTTTATTTTTTTTTAACCTTTATTTTTTTTTTAATGCTAGTTTTTGTCTTGTTTAGTGTTTTTGTTTTTTTGTTTTTTTGGCTTGGAAAATTATCTCATGAGATTAGCCTGACCCTATTCCTTGGAAGAAGGAAGAATCTTCTGTTTGTATAAAACTGAACATATCCTTTGCTCCTGCCCTTCCTGAAAATGACCAGAAAGTGTGAATTACGTGATTAAAACCTGGTTCCAGGGAAGGAGGGCGGCACTTTCAGGCGGGTGGAGGATTTCAGCATGGGCGTAAGATGTGTCAGGTGTAATTAGTAAGAGGATACCCTGCGGATTTGTACTGTTCCCGCAGACGCTTTCGGACTGTTGAAGCTTCTTTATGTGTGTACAGGTTGAGAAGATTTCCAACCTCTGTCAGCTAGTCTTATTTTTCTTTAAAGCTTGAGAACTGATTTAATTTCGTTTTGACCCTGGGTGTTCCTAGTTCCCACTTGGTGATTTAGTCAGTCTGTAGAGACCTGGGTAAGTTTATACCAAGGATGGAGTCTTTCTAGATTGACCGACTGTCCTGGTTCGTCCCGAACTGAGCAGTTTCCCAGGACATGAGACTTTTGGGGCCCAAATTGGGAAAGTCCAGGGCAAACTGGGGTGAATTGCTATGTGTTTTTGCACTTAAAAGTCTAGTTGGTAGTGGTGATAGACTAACATTAGCACGTAAACCAACAGCTAAAATCAATTTAATTTCTAGGATTGCCAGAGATGTATTGTTGACATCTTAGAAAAGTGAAAGTGAGTGATTATTTTTTAAAACACTGTATTTTTTTTTTTAAATACGCTTTTTGCCCGACTTTACTTTTTAAAGCATTCTCAGTCTACCTGATTTTCTGGAAAAACCCTTATGTGCAGCAAGATGTTTATTTGCCATTTCCTTTTTTATGAGTAGTAGGAACAAGCAAATTCCAGAAACCCTATCTTCTTTTATGCGTATTTCTGAACTGCCTTTATGAATGGTGACCATCATCGGTCTTAGCTGGATATACAGCTTTGTAGCCCAACGTCTATAGCTTATTAGATGATGCCTCAGTCCCTGTGACTGTAAGTTAACATATGAATTTTATGAGAAGCACCAAGGTGATTTGGTTCTGTTGTTGTTTTTTTTTTTTCCTGGCATGGCTGTATTTTAGAAGAAGAATCACCTGATGAGTCTTTTGTGTTTCCCTGCAATTCAGGATTACATTTCCTGTTTTTTTGGAAAAGGAAAGTCCCCTGTCCCTTTCCCCATCCCACACCCACACTCTCAGCTGGCAGCAGATGGGTGCTGCTGGCGCAATCAGGGAGGGCTTTGAGGTGATGCAGGCTGCTAAGGCAGGCTTCTCTCTCCCCCTCCCTTCCTCCCTCTCCCTCTCCCTCTCCCCTGTAGCAGTGAAAACATATGCACTTCGGTAAGAAGCGGAGGAGATGTGGGGAGTTCTCTGGGATCCACGTCTTACTGTGCAGTTTAAATAAGAGTAACCCCTGCTTTCTCCCCTCTTCACAAGAACCTGCAGAGACACCCCCCCCACATGCACTTGCAGGTAGCTCTTTAATCTGGAGCATTAAAAAAAACAATTTTATGATTCATGAAATAAATGAAACATGACGTAAATCATTTTTTCCCCAAATGACTTTTATAAGCGTCTTACAGAATTTTCTACCTCAAACATCGTATTTCTACATTTTTTTCTTTTTTATAGGATTAGGTCGAAGAGCTGAAGACCTCTCTGCTGAGCAACTTCGACTTGCTATAAAGTAAGTGTAACAATGTGTTCTCGAGCCCTTTGTATATCAGTGTCTAGAAATCCTCATTTTTCGATACAGATTAACTCCACTATATGGATATATTATTGCTTTTAATGAAAGTATTGATGGATACTTGGGTTGTCTGCCAATCTTTGGCTTTTCAAACCCTGTTCCCAAGTCATTTTAAATAGGTTTGGGTATAGCAGTGGGATAGAGTCCCAGAAGCAGGATGGCTGGGCCAGAGAGTAGACAGGTCTGTAATTTTGTTAGTTTTGCAAGATGCTTCTTCACTGTCAGTGTTAGGTCTATTACAGAGTTATTTTTATTGGGCATGGGTCTGAGGGTCCTCAAGAAACAATTATCAGTGCACATCAGTATGATTAAAGCCTCTAGGAAAATGGCTAGGAAGCAGAGCTGGAGAGAAGACTGTGGACTAGGGAGTAAGAGACGGGAGGCAGGAAGCAGGAAGCAGGCTGAAGGCACACCATGGCTGGTGTGGGTGTTGGAGAGGAAGGGAGGCTGTAAGGGAGGAGAATCACACTGATAGGGAACGGAAATGGCTCGTAGGGTAGCACATCAGGGAAGGATGGGCAGCCACAGTGGAGGGTTCCTATAGGAGAATTCCAGGAGGTAGTCAGGGGTAAGGAAGAGAGGGTCTTGAGTGGTACAGAGATTGAATGCCTTATTTTCACATTAAGGGATTGAGACTCGGAAGCATTGGAGACCCACTGCAAAAGATGAATGAATCCGATTCTTTGCTCAGCATTATGGGGGTGTAAATGTAGGGCACAATTCCAGTGACTGGTTGGCAGTGGCATTTTAGGGAAAGGGAACCTTTCCCCACAGTACTATCCCGCCCCTGTAAATGCCATTAAAACACTGCCTAGAACTGATGTCTCTAGAATTTTTCCCTGCCACGACTTGTGTCTGTGGTTGGGAACCTCGTTCCTGGATGCCCCAGCAGACAGGAGACTGCTACAGTGGTAGTTGTGTGTGTCCCCTTCGAGTGGAAACGGGTTCCACCCATCATTTGTTTTGTGCTTATTTTGGCAGTTGGGAGGGAGTTTTCCCATTTCACAGCAGCTCGATCAGCTCACATTAGGTCAGGTTCCCACCCTGCCTCATGCTTATTGCCTTCATTCTCTCCTGCAGAGAGCTGAGGTCGGTGAGAAAGAGCATATCCTAGCCTCAGAATAACCCTGGACGTCGCCCTCCGTGTCTATAGCCGCCGTCGGCCAGCAGAGGGCGACAAGGAGCACCGCGCCTTCTCTGAACCACCCACCTCTGTTATTAACTCTCCTTTCTACAAGGTCTCTAGCTTAGGGGGATTTTTAGAGAACCCAAACAGAGAGAGACCACGTCATGTTTCATCATCTGCAAAGACAACGCCTGTGTTTGGGATTGACTCCCCTGCGGATCTAAAAGAAAAACCCGAGACTGAAGGCTTTTCAACTTTCTTTTTTACTTTATTTTCACAGAGTAAAACCCTCTTTCTTGGAATACTTAAGCTACCTTCTCAACTTCATGAGTGTCATAGCCGGCCCCTGCAACAATTTCAAGGATTATATAGCCTTTATCGAGGGGAGACACATACACACGAAGTTGCTGGACGTGAACTGGAAGCAGAGAGGTTTCCACAGCCTGCCCGAGCCTTCTCCCACTGTAAGTGTTTAGTGCCAAGGATTCAGCCAGAGCTCCAGAAAAATTGGGCTCTGTTGCCAGTGCTGACTCTCACTAGTAATTGTTCTAATTAAAAAGGCAAACAGTTTACCAGAAAGCTTGGCCAGTAACTCCCCCTCACCCCTGTTTGCCTCACAGCGGAGCTCATTGGCTGGAAATATTAAAGCAATCGATCCTCTAGGTCAACTAGCCAATATTTAATGCTTACAGTGTGCTCGGCATGGCGCTGGTTAACACATTTGGATTTATGAGGGGTTTTTTGTCTTTATGAATAGAAATTCATATCCGGCCAAAGGATAATGTCATGAAGGGGGGGTGGGGAGGGAGTGGGAACCAGAATAAATA
>CM053608.1:119220214-119244619 GCA_028646535.1 Procyon lotor | reverse complement strand
TATTCAGAACCAATATCCTATATTTAAGGGAAGTTTGTAATTAGTTGAAAGAAGAGGGAAAATTGGAAAAAGGAGAGAGTCAGAATAATAGAGTTAAGTATTTTGTAACTGTTAAAATCCAGGCAAAATTAATTATTTGAAAATTGAAATGACTTACTAAGTGTGAATTTTCCAATTTGACACAGTCAGGTCTCCCGCAGTGTATGGATTGTCAAAGGTCTCAGCTTTTCCTGCGTTACTGAAACAATGTGGGAGTGAGGTCACCATGGCCTTGGGGCACCAAAGTACTCACAAGTGTTTCCAGGCAGAATCCACCACAGTAGTGCTCTCGTGTTCCAGAGAATATGATCACAGAGTCTTAATATCACTCCCCGGGGAGACTTGCATTTTTGTGCACAGAGAGAGGGACCCAGTCAGGTGGTATTTTGGCTAAAGACACATCAGTGGGAGGCGGCTGGCACTCCCAGGCTGGTGCCTCCCCCGTGTATTGTCAATAATCACGGCCAGCCAAGCATGGTGAGCACTTGACTGGGAGCCCAATGCTGTTCTTGGTACCTTGCAAATACTCATTCACCTGAGGAGGTGCTGTTGCTATCCCCATATTACCGAAAAAGTGGCCTTAAAAAAAATTTATCTGAGAAAGTAAGGGAGATAATGCAAGCATGAGTGGGGGGAGGGGCAGAGGGGGAGGGAGAGAATCTTAAGCCGACTTGGCGCTGAGCGCAGAGCCTGACCCTCGGCTTGATATCAGGACCCACGAGATCACGACCGGAGCCAACATCAAGAGTTGGATGCTTAACCAGCTGAGCCACCCAGGAGCCCCAGAAAGTGGCCTGTTTATATAAAGTTGGGAACTATAGTTCTATTAATGTTCAATGACATTTCCTGGAATGTTGGGGAAACTGGGCAAAATCCTTTGGTCCTGGGGCATTTAAGACGCCAACACATCTTAAGGCTAGAGCAGACTACACGTAAACCATCCTGGAAGGCTTTCTGAGGCTTTCCATTACCTGCTCATGTCCTGGCTCGGGCATTTCAAAACTTGTTCGGAATTCCTCCTAGCCAAGCTTCTGTCCTCCTTGTGGTGATTCGGACCCATTTCCTTGACTCTGCTGGTCACAGAAGTGGAAGGCAAATGATTATTTCTTTCCGGTGGAAGATTGCCATCCTGTAATGCTTTTTCTCTTATGTTTTGGGTAGTTATACTACCTTCCTTTTGGGGGCACCTGGGTGGCTCAGTTGGTTAAGCGTCTGCCTTCAGGTCAGGTCATGATCCCGGGGTCCTGGGATCGAGCCCCATGTTGGGCTCCCAGCTGAGTGGAGAGCCTGCTCCTCCCTCCCCCACCACTCATGCTCTCTCTTATATAAATAAGACAAAAACCAAAAAAAACCCACCAAAACAACAAAAAAACACTACCTTCCTCTTGTTGGTAGAATGTGTTGCTAATAGTTTTCTTCCATTTTAGATACATTCAGACCTCAAGTGTCAGAGGTGAATTCTTCATTTGCATTTAGCTCCAATGCCCAGCATCCAGTTTGTGTCCCAAGGCTGCCTCTTGCCACTCCTTGTAAGGAATATTAGCAAAACAGCTGTTGGAACAGCTTTGTCCCTAACGTGCCCTTGCTGAAATTGTTTTCCTCTTACCGGAGTCTTTCATGGTCACACTGATTTTTTTTTCCCTCCCACATTTTCAGAGAGCTGTGATACGCAAGTTGTGCATGACCTTGGTGTCTCTCCTCCTGTTTTTGACGCTCACGAAGTCCTTCCCCATCACCTGCCTGGCCGATGACTGGTTTGTTCATGAGGCAAACTTTCTGACTCGACTGTGCTACCTATATATTGTCATGCAAGCTTCGAAGCCCAAGTATTACTTTGCCTGGACATTAGGTACGTGTGAGGCGATGGCCCCGGGTGAATGAGGGAAGAGTGAGACCCCGTGGGGGGCTACGCAGAGCAGCGTTGTGGATGACCTAATCAAAAAAAAGTTCAATGCATGATGGAAGCAGCTGAACCAGTATCATTTTGTACTTACCCAACCAAAGCACTCCTGTGCCCCACCGTCCATAAACTCAATTACCCGTGATGAGAGCAAAGCCATCCTGGCTGTCGCTTCAACTTGATGTTATTAGCAGATGTCCAAACTTGGAACCTTCCTCCGCCCAAGCTGCCCAGTCGAATCGTGGAGTTAGGGGAAAATTCCAGAATGATCTGGGCGTCTTGTCATTTTTCTGGGTTGTGCACGATACAGGGGACATGCTTTAAATTTACTAACACACGTGCTGACTTTAGGTCACGCTCTTTTCTTTAAGAAATTGGTGGTTAAAAAAAAATATCGGTTCAGATTTATGCCTTAGAAACTGACTCGAGGTGACTTTTTTTTAAAGGTAGAAAGTTCAACTTGATTTGCTTTTCTCTCTTTCCTTACAATTTTAGACTGGAAAAGTTAAAAGCTTTGCTGGGGTGAGCAGCAAGCCCTCCTGTTTACTTACCAGGAGTGGTGAGGGATTGTGATAAGGCACGGCAGCTCAGGAATGGAAATTTCAGTTCTTAGCTGAAGGTGACCTGGGGCTTGATGTCAGGGAGCCCTGATTTGGTTTATTAAGTCAAAAAGGTGATTAAACTCAGTGCCTAGTGCTTAGCCTGTGCTCCATGAGTGAGGGCGTAGCACTTAATTGAGTTCCTTTTCTCTCATTTTCATGCTCTGAGTTTTTATCCCCAAATTAAAGCTGGTAGCTCCTAAATTATTTATTTTTTATTGCGATAAAATAGAACATAGAATTTATTATTTTAACCGTCTCTAGTCTTACCACTTGGTGGTAAGCAGCTCATTCACAGTGTTGTGTAACCTTCACCCCGTCCATCTCCAGAATGGAATTTTCCCATCACCCCAAACAGGAACGAATGTACCCATCAAAAAAAAAAAAAAATGATAACTCTTCATTCCTCTCTCTCCCTGAGTTCTACTCTAAATTCTTTTTAAAGGTCGAAATGTTCAGGGAGAAGCTCAGTCCAGTGTAGTGTTTATGGGACACTTGGCCAGAAAGATCGAACTGAGGGCTTTTAAAAACATTTGCAGCGTGGGAATGCAAAGGAAAGCCCTCTTGTCCGCCGTCAGGATTGTTAACGGTCTGAGGGCCCAGAGACAAGCTTACCGACCAGGCAGTATAACGTGGGGAGCTGTCCCAACACTAGCAATCCAGGGGCGAGGATGAATGTAGACGGGTTGTTCTGGAAGGCTTCACAAGCCTTATTCCTCTTTCTGCACCTGCTTTATGACTTAAGAACGATAATTTCTTCCAGAGGTAGGCATGATACATACTGTGGTTGGGACCCTGCCTGGAGCACCAGGCTTAGTTTCCTGCGTGAAATACTTACTATTTCCACTTTGCTCTAACCTGAGTGTGTGTGGTCGCAAATGAGAGAATGAGAGAGAGAGAGAGGAAGAGATAACAGCTTACTCTCCTTGCTCCCTTCTGCGTCTTCACTTACCTTCCTTTTCTCTCCCCTCTCCCTACCTTTCCCACTCCCATATTCTCTGTCCTAGGGCTTAGGGGCTGGCTTCTGGACTAAATCAGCTCCTGCTTTAGGAGGAAGGCAAGGCCCTGCGTGGCCTCCTAGGGAAAGTCTGACTCCAGGTGGGTTGTGCTGGTGGGGATGGGCTGGGGAGGGGTTCTAGCCAGCAGGGGGCATCTGCATCATTCTGCCTTTTCCGGAGTGCCCCAGATTCTGGGAATATCCTTTTTGTGGGTAGCTTTCCCCATGGGCTTGGCTCTTTTCTATACCCCCTTCCCTTTGTCTTTTTTTGGGGGGCGGGTAGCTTCAGGAGAAACACTTCATTAATTTGTGTGGCCTCAGTTCGAACTTTAACAGTTTAGCTTGCATGGGCTGGTCTGAAACGAACCTTTGTATTATTGATGAATAAAGAAGCCGTGAATAGTCGAACAGGGACTATTTAAACCGCTTAACCGAATAATTGTTTTATCCAGCTCCTTGAAACATCATTTGCATATAATTGATGCACTAATTATACGTGATTATGAATTTAATTCTTAAAGCTGGCCTCTTCATGAATCTCAGCTGAGCTGCACCGTGTTAGCCTCATTCTCGGTACTGTTTATGTTGAAATAATTAAGGCAATTTTCTTTGGGCTTCGGTGTACAGTTCTGGTTGTTTTTCCCTAATTAGTACTAATTAGTGAGACTCAACCTCAGCCCAGGCTGTGTTCCAAGGATCACAACCTCCACAATACGGGTGTCCAAGTTAATGTATCTGTAATAATACAATAGACAATATAAGTAAAGCCAGTTTGGGGCTGGTGAACTTAGAACCTCGAACTGCTCAGGGACAAAACCGCGTCTTGGATCAACGGTGGCGGAATGCACGAGGGGGAGCGGGCACATCCCCCAGCCTCTCGGCACAGCCTCCGAGAGCCACTGGTCTGGGCTCCTTTTGTCCTTCAGAGTGACCCCTCGCCACTCAGCCGGTGGGGTCAGAATCCTTTGTAGCCTTCAGAGCCGAGCACTGTTGGCACCCGGCGGGGGGCCTGAATGTTAGCCTGGGGGGAACAGCAGCTGACATTTCTCGGGTGCTGACTTGGGCTGGGCACCGTGCTCTGAGCACCATTCATGCCTCGGTGTGGCTTTAAGCTAGGTGCCACTCTAATACCCATTGTCTTCTCGAGGGACTGGGCTTCTAGAGGATAGACAGCTGTGTTGAGGCCATACGTTGGCTCTGTTGCTCAGCAGAGACCCAGAAGCCAGGGGGCCTGCCCCTAGAGCCCACCCTCGCCCAGCAGCCTCTCACCCCTGAGCGCTGGATAAGAATGGTCGCCCTTGTAAATGCTTTGTGAGGTCCTGGAAAGGTTGCAGGCACCCAAAAGGGAAGTAGTTGTTTGGGTTCTAGGTGAGGCTGGAGGTGGGAGGAGGGCTTGAAGGGATGCTGGTCCCATGCCGTCCAGCACAGACCCCAAAGGGGTTCCTCTCCTCCTGGTTCAGCTTGTCTTGTTCACAGTTCCTAACCACACATTTAAAACTTCCTTTCTCAAGCACACCCCTGCTTCGTTGTTCTTTGCCCTTTCCACTGGGTTTCCATCCAGCCGGCTAGGGGAGAATGACCACGGGGCTCTCAGTACTTTGTATCCTTCCTTCTAAAAGAAACCAGATGATTTCCTAGTGGAGCCAAGCGTACGATAAGCGGTGTTCGATCACCAACTATGCCAAAGAAAAGGAGACAAACATAGAGCAGGCTGTTCTTCCTGAGAGTGACCCTTCAGAAGTCACTCTGGAGCTGGACCGAACTTCGGGGGAAAGGATGAATAGAGCCTCCAGGGAGTTCTCTACGATCTCCCCAGATCTAAGACCTTACAGCGCTGTGATGTAGTTTACTTATTTTTGATCTGTTTTAATTCCAGTGTAGTTAGCATGTAGTTAGGTGTGCAGTATAGTAATCCGTCACTCCACACGTCACCTGGCTCTCCTGAGGACAAGGGTCCTTGGTCCCCATCACCTGTCTCACCCATCCCCCGCCCCACCTCCCTTCTGGGAACCTGCAGTTTGTTCTCTGTCGTTCAGAGTTTGTTTCTTGGTTTGTGTCTTTTTTCCTTGTCTTGCCTTGCTGCTTAAATTCCATATAGGATTGAGATCATATGGTATTTGTCTTTCTGACTTGTTTCACTTAGCATAATACACTCCAGCTCCATCCATGTCATTGCAAATGGCAAGATTTCATCTTTTGATGACTAATATTCCATTACACACACACACACACACACCCCTACCTTCTTTATCCATTCATCTATCGATGGACACTTAGGCTGATTCCATAGTTTGGCTATGGCTATGGCCAGTAAATAATGCTGCTATAAATAGAGGAGTGCATGTAGCTCTTCGTATTTTTGTATTTTGTATTTTCGGGGCAAATAATGTGATTACCGGATCATAGGGTAGTTCTATTTTTAATTTTTTGAGGAACCTCCATACTGTTTTTCCATAGTAGTTGCACCAGCTTGCATTCCTGTCAATAGTGCAAGAAGCTTCCTTTTTCTCTGCACCCTCGCCAACATTTGTTGTTCCTTGTGTTTTTTAGCCATTCTGACAGGTGTGAGCTGATATTTCATTGTCGTTTTGATTTGCAGTTTCCTGATGAGTGATGTTGAGCATCTTTTTATGTGTCTGTTGGCCATCTGGTGTTCTCTTTGGAGAAATGTCTGCTCACGTCTTCTGCCCATTTTTTACTTGGATTATTTATTTTTTGGGGTGTTGAAGTTTATTTTTTTTTAAAGAAAATATTGTAACAGAACTTGAACTTTCAAGTGAAAAGAGACAACCTTTTGGTCATCATAATAAAAGTATGTTGATTTCATCAGGTCTCTATTTGATTACAACATCGCATAATTAGGAATTAGAAACATTATACTCACTGCAGGGGAACATTTTCTTATAGTTCCATGAAGTGGAATAAAGATGGAAACAGGAGCTTTCTCAAACTGAGTGTGGGTAGGATGCTTTGGTAATTGGGTCCACGTGTGGTCTCCATGGTGGCTGGCCCCAAATTCACATCTCCAGCTCTGCTCTTTGTCCTGTGCTCTCAACTTTTCTATGTTCAGAGCCCTGGCTGATACTCCTGGCATGTCACGCTTAATATGTCCAGAATGAGCTCCAATTTCACTTTCAAAGCTGGTTCTCCTCCTGACTTAAAGCTGTGCCATTCATTTCATGCCATCTTGAATGACAGCTCTTGGACCTGTCCAAGTCCCCTGAGTCCCTTGTTTCTTCCAGGCCTCTGCTTCTGAGCTTAGACCCATGTTTACCTTCTTCCCTAGCTCCCCTCCCCTCAAGTGGGTCAATGAATCCCGTTGCTTTGTTCCGTTTCATTTTTCTTTTATTTTCATTTTGGGTTGTAGGAGCATCTCACGCCTTCTTACTTAGCAGGTGCTCACTAAAGGCTAGGGAATGAATACAAAGCAATGAATAAAAATTAAGGCCACCAAAGAGCCCAAAAGGTTTCTGGGATTTAAAATGTTACCAGGTCCTTTCAGTTGTTTTGGTTTCTTTTCCAAGGAGAAACTACTGCCTAGCTCTCAACCTTAAAGCTAGACAGACATTTAATATCTTTTGAAGCAGCAACTTGACTTTTGTTCCATATCTTAATGTGCTGTTTTAAAAACCATAGCTGACGCAGTGAATAATGCAGCCGGCTTTGGGTTCAGCGGAGTGGATAAGGATGGAAATTTCTCTTGGGATCTGCTTTCCAACCTAAACATCTGGAAAATTGAGGTGAGTCTGTTATGTTTTTGAATCCAGTTCCCACGGTGAATAAAGCAAAGGGCTTGTTTTGAGTGTGGTGTCGCTGGAACCTCTTCCTCCGAGTGTCCAGGGGAAAATGGTCAGGGCACGCCAGGTCCAGCAGGCTCCCAGACATTCTGCATCTCCGAATTTTTCCTGTTTTTTTAAAGATACCTGACATGCAGAAATCTGAAAAAGAGCCAGGAAAATCTTTCTGCTGTTGACATTCCTGTTCTCTCAACTAGAAAGTGCAAGTGTCATTTCCTCTTGTTTCACGTTCTACTTTCTTCAGTCAAGAACACACACAGGAAGCTCGTGTATTTAGATTTTTACTAGTGCAGACATTCTCTGTGGTCCCTTTGAAAGCATTTCTAATCCGTTAGCTTTTAAGAGGAATGGCCATGGCACATAGCTTTCAGGCCACTAAATTCTGTGCGGTTTTTGTCTTGCACTGGCATTGTTCTTGGACCACACCTCTTGAGATGTTGTCATCTTCAGAGGTGGGCTCTTTCGGGCCATGTCAGTCTGGGTTTCCCCGGCACTGTGAGCACCCAGAGCAGGGAGGAAGGCTCTGTCTTTGACCCTTTCCTCCTTGCTGCTGGGTGGCAGTAAGGACAAGGTTCTCAACTTACAGAAAGACTGAATCTCCAGCCAGGTGACTCAGATGTGCTTTGGGCATGGTTTTCCACTCACCACAGGGCAGGCAGGGTGCCCTCGGAGATCTGAGCAGGAGGGAAATGTGCATTTAGAGCCAGAAACCAGGGATGTGGAGACTGAACACCTGCTTCCCATCAGGTGGACACTCGGCCAGAAGGACACGTGGCAGATGTCCTCCACCTTCCCGATGCCTGAGGCGTCTCTTCATCTTCACTGGCTTAAACCAAGTTGCAGCCTCCAGAACGACCTTTCTCATTTTTGGAAAAGCAGTGTAGATAACCTGCAAGGTTCTCATTTCTATACATGACGACCCAAGGCAGCCCAAAGGTGTCATGACTTTGATCCCTTTTCCCACTAAAACCTTCTCTTCCTCAAAAGTCTTGCCTGGGAGCACTGTGGAGCCTTGGCCTTTCCAGAGGCCCCCTTTGCCTTGGGCTGCCCACCAGTTCACCACGATATAGTCCTTTCACTGTGGGGATATGGTCAGGGCAAAGAGCTAAGTTAGGAAGTTACATCTTTATCATTAAAGAAAACCAGACGGAGGGAGTTTGCATATTCAGTAGAGTTGACAGCAGAGAGCTAAGGAAGACCAAGGCAGTCTGATTTAGCTAAGGGACATGGAAGCTGTGCATGTAACATTAGCCAGCAGAGACATTAATAACACCCCTCAGGGTTTTGAAATAAAAAGTCATGATACACTATCTAGCCTCTATCTATTTATAGCTCCATCCATCCATCTATCATCTATCTCCTTCTCTCCAAACATACTGTGTGTAGGCCAGTCAGTGTGTGCTCTAAGACTTTTTTACGGTTGAAACAGAAAAAAGTGACCTTCCACCTTTATTAGGAATTCCGATTCTTGAATGTTTGCTTGATGCTTTCTAAGACCAGCCTCTGATAAGATCTTTTTTTTAAGGAAAATTTTTACTCAATTAATTTCTGTTTAATGAGAAAACCCAATTGATGGCTTGTTTTAGAATCTCTCTTCTTTGGTACCCATATCATTGCCAGTTGGGTGATACTTGTTTTCTTTTTTTTGTATGGAAACCCCTTCATGCGTGAAATCGCTCACTATTCTGAGTACAACCGGAGGCATTTGAACCCGAGCGGCCCTTTGTAGGATAACTTCACAGGACTGACCTAGTTCATAGGCGGCCACATGGCAAACGATGACAAATTGAGGCTACCTTCAGAAAGGCCCTTAAATTGACATGATTAAACTTTTCCTGTGTCAAAGCCTCTTTGAGAGTGTTCAGTTTTAAAACTCACAGATGACAAAAAAAAAAAAAAAAAAAAAATTTTTTTTTTTTTAACCAGAGTGGAAGAAAAACCTGTAAACATCCCTTCAGTCTTCCTATAACTTGAAAATAAGTTTTGAGGGGAAATGAAGACTTTGCAAGCCAGGTTCTGGTGCAAAGTCAATCTTATAAATACTGGAAAATTTTACTGTGTAGGATGGAACAGCTGATCTAGTCTGACGGAGGAGTCTCTGTTGAAATAGCATTTCTCTTCTGCCGCCAGGGAAATTCTGGGGACGACTTTCCATTACTTGGGGTATTTTTAAAGCTAATGATAGGTGTTATTTTCTTCTTTCTAGACTGCCACAAGTTTCAAAATGTACTTAGAAAACTGGAATATTCAGACAGCAACTTGGCTAAAGCGGTAAGGAAAATACAAATGACCTCATCCCTCATGGCACTGGGGTGTGTTTCGAAGGGAGTCACCGGGTGCCTGGGCGGCGCCCTGCCGGCCGTGATGCGGTCATCCGACACTTCTGTTTTGGGTACCAGCTGCTGTGTTCTCGTAGCAATCCCAGGAGAGGTCGATAGTTAGCCCCATTGTACAGACAGGGAAAGTGAAACACAGAGAGGTTATGTCACCTGCCCGGAGTCACACAGCCGATGAGGACCAGAGAAGAGCCCCAGCTCCAGGGCCAGCTCTTAAACCTCTGTGTTGTGCCGCCTCTTACCTAGAGGAGGGTACACTGCTCAAACGTCAGGCAGGGTCAATGTCAGCACCAAATCACTGATGATCTCCATTTATACCTGGCATTAGAGGCTTTGTGGCACCCCAGATAGTTATGCTTTTTCACTTTGTG
Source organism: Procyon lotor (assembly GCA_028646535.1). NCBI lineage: Eukaryota > Metazoa > Chordata > Mammalia > Carnivora > Procyonidae > Procyon > Procyon lotor. The sequence continues at coordinate 119,234,580 of CM053608.1, read as the reverse complement.
GTTTTTATTCATGTTTCTCTCCTTTTGTTTCTCTACACATTCCAGAATTAGAAACATCACTTAATACAGAACTAGTAACATGCTATCTTTGAAGCAACAAACTCTAGCTAGTGACTATCCCTATCTTATGAGTGCAGGGAGAGTATGAAACTATCAGGCTAGAGATTCTGTTCTTGATCCATAGCGTCTTTTACGGGTCACAACATGGGGTTAAGAGAACGGATAATAACACCTCCAAAGTAAGCTCTCATGCACTGTAGTCCGAAAGTTGACCTGAATATGCAGTTTTGGAAAATTTGCACCTATTATTGCCATTAATTTATTTTTAATCAATAATTATTTTTATTTTTAAAGGTTTTATTTGACACAGAGAGAGTGAAAGAATATAAGCAGGAGGAGTAGCAGAGAGGGAGAGGGAGAAGCAGGTACCCTGCTGAGCAGGGAGCCCCATGTGGGACTCGATCCCAGGACTCTGGGATCATGACCTGAGCTGAAGGCAGATGCTTAATGCCTGAGCCACCAGAAGTCCTGTATTTTGTCAATAATTTTAGCATAAAACTCTATTTCTGTGTATTGGGTAATCCCAATGTACTAAGAGTCCTACTGTCTCCATTAGTTTATGTTCCAAGATGATTGAGCATACACGAACACATCATAAATGAAAAAAATATTAAAGTCATTATAGAAAATGAAATTTTCGAAATTTCTAAAATGAAGAGTGTAGGAAACGAACACGTGGGCAAACTACCCCATTTCAAAGAAACGTTGCAAGTGGCGTCCCAGTCCTGTGTCTCTCCCCAGATGCATTCTCTTTCTTTGCATGAAAAGGGAGCCATAATCCCTAGTTTGGGTTCAAACTGGTTACTTTGACAACCCATACAGAGCGGCGTTGGTGTTTACTATTTGAGTTCCTATTTTATTTTTTATTTGGGTCCTCTTATTTAGTAAACCATGTAATGCCATTGGTGATATGTGGACTGAATTTGTTTTAATAAATAATCAAGGGTCAGAGATCTCCAAGGTATCTGCAGACAACTACTAGATCCTCACAGTATCACTTTGTAAAGCAAATTCATGGACTGAAATCCCACGGACACTCTACGAGCTGAAATGTCATGTAGCCGACACGCTGATTTTGTGCTGGAGTCATTGCCACGAGAGACGGAAGGGTTTGCAGCTTTGGCTGGTTAGGGGGCGAAGGGGCCAGGTTGGAAAGATGAATTAATTTTGACTAAATGAGGATATCTGATTCTAAAGATGCTATCCAGGTTTTAAAAATTTTAAATGCCATTGGCACTTAACCATAAGTATTCCTGATAGATTAGAGTATTGGCAGAATAAGCTTCCATAAGGCAGGAGCTCTTTCTGCATAGAGTGACCATTTGGACTTTTATCAGATACAGTATGACGGTGTCTAGATCCTTTAGATCCATGCAGGTCGAAGGTTAAAACTTCATATTTCTCTCCCCAAATGTTTGGACTCTGAATGGCCTGTCTGGGAACATTCAGGACGTGGAGTTCAGGCAGCTGGGATTGCATTGAAAGTCCCTGAGAGGGGACCGATCAGATGATTTTCGCGTGGTCTGAGGATGCAAGTGTAGGTATTCGATGCTGGTCTGACCCGTGACTCGTGCCTCCCTCTCTTCATAGAGTATGCTATGAACGGGTTCCGCGGTACCCCACGGTGCTAACCTTCATCTTGTCTGCCCTGTGGCATGGTGTCTATCCTGGATACTATTTTACCTTCTTAACTGGAATCCTCGTCACAGTAGCAGCTAGGACGGTAAGCTGCTTTTGGTTGTAGGATCTTTTTCTTAATCATCTGATGTCTCTCTGTTCTCCATTAGAGAAATACTTCAGTATATAGGAATTACGGGCCGTAAGATGAACTGTCTTCATGTTATTTATAGATGGTGTTTGCAAAACAAAAGGAATTTTAGGAGTAATGAATATTTAATACCTTAAAAAGATGAAAACTTTTTTTAAAGAAGATTTGAGAGGTGAGAGAGAACATGTGAGCATGTGAGTGTGGGCAGGGGGCAGAGGGAGGACAAGCAGACTCGTGCTAAAGCGCGGAGCCTGATGTGGGGCTCGATCCCACCACCCTGAGATCATGACCTGAGCCGAAACCAAGAGTTGGATGCTCAACTGACTGAGCCACCCAGGGCCCTATCTCTATAGAGCCTCAGAACATTTTTAATCATTAAACAAAAGAGTCTACCGATTTTAGATGAAGATTAGTAATGGGGGCTCTGTAGGCTTCATTTTTGCTTATACTCCTAATTTCTCAGTTCATTAGCCTACGTTTCAAAATAATTCATAGTGTGTGCAGACAGTAAACTTGTAGCCACAGGAACTGTGCTGTCAAAGACTGCTCTAACTCTTCATGCTCTCAGGCCTGATCCAGTACATTCATTGGTGTAAAATTCTTTGCAAATTTTATAAATTTGGTTCTCTAGGTTTTTGGGGTAGCCTTTAGTTTGTCTTAGGGTGTTCCTAGCATCTGCTGGTTGTAGAGCAGGATGGTAAAGACATGAAAGATATGTCTGCCCTTAAAGAACGAGATAAGCATGTAAGTAATTGCAACTCAGCATTCTCTCTGTCAGATAGGGTTTTGTATTGGATTTAGTTGTAATTTGATAATGATCGTAGCTTTCCTTACTCAGGTGCCAGGGATTTTTTATGACATTTGTCAAACTATTTTGGGTGTGAATTTAGGGGCAACAACAGAGCTGTTCACGCATTATTTGGTTCATGTATTTTATGCATATTTCTGGAGCCCGCCCATGTGCCAGTTTGGGTTCTAGGAACTGGGATACCGCGGTGAATGAGAGCCCCTTCCCCATGGAATTCCTATTTTAGTAGGTGAATGTTTGCTGGAATATATATGTGAACAAGAATGATAATTGATTACAACTCATGCTGATCAGTGTGCTTTTCAAATAACGTTATGTGTTGTACACGGGAAACAGAGAACACACTTCCTCTTCTCCCATTCATCCACCTACTTAGATTATAAAAGTAAAGAACAGATGGCCGGGACACACTAAAACAAGGACCAGAATTTTATTAATATATCCAGACTATTGTTCCTGAAGATGTCTTTAACTCTGTGATCTTAGCTGGTATAAAAGCATTGGTTTCTATCAAGCCTTTCTTTTGGATGGCCTGGAAATATTTTGCACAAATGAGTTAGGTAGAGGGTAGAGAGGCTTGATACAACAGGATTCTCCGGAGAATGAACTGAATAATGAAGTGTCTTATGGGCTTTTTGATACCACTCATGCATCCCCACTGGGGGGAGCTCTGGCTCTCGAACTCGGGGCCAAGAAGGCGTTCTTAACCTACCAAGGCAGCCTTTCCTGCTTTGGGGCTAACCTACCTCAGAGCCCGCCATTGTTTTAGCTGTGCCTTTGGTTCTTGGATCTGGGAATTAGGTGTCTTTCTGGAGGCCCATCTAATCCCATATGTCAAAAGACCTACAAATTAATTATGGGAAAGTGAATTTTTCCATAATTAAAATTGTGTCAGATTAATGTTTGCTGACATGGAATAATATTGTTGATGCATTACTAAATGGAAAAAAAAAAAAAAACGGGCTAGAAAATCTGTGCCGTCAGTGAAAATACCAATATGGGTATGTATGAGTAGAGAAAGGCTTAGAAGGATATGTGCCAAGTTTATAAACAGTGCTTTTCTCTGAGGAGAGGTCCAAAAAATAAATTTTTTGGCTTAGTTCTTTGAACTTTTGTCTGTAGTGGACATAAATATATATTTTTATAATAAAAACCATAACGGTACTTTGGATCGCCTATATTCCTGAAGTATACTGCCTACGTGCACAAAATAAAAGTGTTTATTTTTCCTATGCCCATCCCTTGACCCCCGGGTTTGGCTTCCTTGGCTTGCAGGTGAGGAACAACTTCCGCCGTTACTTCCTTTCCTCAAAAGCCCTCCAGGCTGCGTATGATGTGGTCACCTGGGCGGTCACTCAGCTGGCTGTCTCTTACACGGTCGCCCCCTTCGTGCTGTTAGCCGTGGAACCAACCATCAGCTTATACAAGTGAGTTTCCATTGTTCTCAACTGCTGTTCTGTACTTGGCTTGGGGGTTGCTTAATTGGATCCCTCTGTATTAAGAGTTTCTAAATACAGCTTTGGGAGGGGATGCTTATCCCCCATTAGTACACAGAGGTACACAGCAGTACCTCTGCGCGACGCTGGCGGGCAGCCCTTCGGACCTTCCCAACATACCCAAGGGATGCGTCTGGATTATAAACTCAAGAGGGTGAATGGGCTGCCCTTGCCTCTTTTCTCCGGGCTCAGGCTTTGTTGGGGTCCCCGGGGGGCATCCTGAGAGCAGGGCAGAAGCGGGCAGCACGTGTTCACGTGGGGGATTTCTGGCGTGAGCTGCGGGGTGGGGGGAACAGAGGCCTTTAAGGAAAGTGGGGCGGGTCAGGTCTTTATATTCAACCCCAGGGGTCCTGGGGAAACTCTAAACCTATTTTTGCTTACTTTTATTATTTCACCCAGGGTGATGTATTTGTCTACTATTGCCAACTGGCCGTGCGACCTGGGGCTTTTCTCACCTACAAGCAAGGTTAGAGAGGTTAGAGTAGACTCATTCACAAAGCTCCGTTTTGGGGACTGAAATGAAGGAAATGTGCAAAGGGCTCAGCCCAGCGCGTGGCATATGGTCTGTACTCAGCACTGACCTGCATTACTGAATATTTGCACGGGCTTTTGTAGATTATTCTGCAGTCCTAGCTCTGCTCCCAAACTAAACAATGCAAACACGCCCTACTTGTCAGAAACGATCAAAGCAGCTTTCACTACTCAGTACACAGATAGCAAGGTCTGGGAGTACAGAGATTGTTTCTCGCCCCAGGTTAAAGGAAAAGAAGGTGGAGGGAAGCGTGTATTTGTAGGGAAGTCTGTTTCTGGAGCTCTACTTGGTGAAGGAGCTCATAGGAGTTATGTCAGTATAACGTCAAAGTTGAGCTGGTTTATATGCAGATGTTTCTAGACGGGATGGCAGGATAACAGGGAAGAATTCTAAACTTCAGTAACAAGCTCGCGGGGTGTAGCTGCTGCAGAGGGAGGAGCACGAGCCCCACCCGCTCTCCAGTAAGAAGGTTGAAATTGAGCTCGCTCTTCTGAGAGGTATCCCCGTCAGTACCCACCTTCACTGAGCTCCCCACTGTTACTGAACTCACTCTTCTGATATTCCCCTTCTCCATACCCTCCCTTCACGGAGCTCCCTGTTCTGAAAGATATCCCCACTGTCACTACCCCCATCACTGAGCTCTGGCTTCTATCTCCCTACTCCTATGCGCCCTTTTCTGAGCTCCCTCTTCTGACAGATATCCCCCCTTTCACTACTGTGAAAGGGTTCTGTGTTCAGGGTTCTGAGAGAGATCCCCCGTATCTATACCTTCCCTTCACTGAGGTCCCTCTTCTGCGAGATATGCCCCTGTCACAACCCCTCTGCACTGAGGTCCCTCTTATGAGAAATATCCCCCTTCTCCGTAGCCCCCATTGGCTGAACTCCCTGGTCTGAGAGAGATCCCCCTTGTCAGTACCTCCCCTTACTTGAGCTCCCTTTCTTCTGAGAGATATCCACCTTATCTATACCCTCCCGTCACTGAGCTCCCTCTTTTGAGAGAGATCCCCATCTCTGTAGGCCCCGTCACAGAGGTCCCTCTTCTGAAAGATACCCCCTCTCTGTACCCTCCCTTCACTGAATTCCTTCTTCTGAGAGATATCCCACCAATCACTACCCCCTCTTCAATGAGCTCAGTCTCCTTAGCTATATCCCTGCAGTGAGTACCCCCCTTCATGGAGCTCCCTCTTCTCAGAGATATGCCCCTGTCACAACCCCTTTTTACTGAGGACCCTCTTATGAGAGAGATCCTCCCCCTCAGTACCCACCTTCCCTGGACTCAGCCTTTTGAGAAATATCCCCCTTTCTCTACCCTCATCACTGAGCTCTGGCTTCTGAGAGATATCCTCGCTCTCTGTACCCTCCCTTCACTCCCTCTCCCAGGAGATATCACCCCAGTGAGTACCCCCACTTCACTGAGCTCCCTTTTCTCAGAGATAAACAATGTCTCTGTACCCTCCCTTCACTGAGCTCCCTCTTCTGAGAAGTAGCCGGTCTGCACCTTCTCTGTCCTGGCTCTCAGCTGGCTTTCCTCCTCCATTCCCACCCTGAGGACATCCCCCCTTGAACTCAGCCCCATTTTCCTTCTCCCCCCACCCCATCTCTATGCCCTCTGACCAGTATTTGCCCTTTTGGTCTTTTAACCTTGAGTTGTTTTTGTTAGTCCTCTGGCTATGAAGTCCTACCTCCCTATTCCCAGGTATTTTAAGTGCATGATACTGCTGGATGGGAGATTTTTTTTCCCCACGTGATAGCAGAAATGGCTGCATTCAACTCAAAATCGTTTCATACCTTCTGTTTTCTGGGCACTGTTCTAGAAGGTCCGGAGAATGTGGTGAGAAAAATATATAAATCAGTCCTGGGCCCATGGAGAGGCTAGTTTGATGGAGGAGACAGGTATTAAAGGACAAATTTATAACTACACACAGAGATCATTCCCTGAATAGATGGTACAAAGATCTGACTCACACTGGACATGGAGGGCAGCCTTGGGGTGAAAGTGACCTTTGAGCTGGGGGCTTCAGAGATGGCGTGGAACAGGCATAGTATGTGTGAGGATGGGAGGGTAGGGGGTGATGTGGAGCACCTCCCACCGTGCTCCAGACCCAGGGCCCAGTGGAGAACAGGCTCCCTGTGCTTCGAGGAGGTCTGGGCACTGAAGCCCCAAGTACCGTGAGTGTTGGCAGAACGTAGACTCCGCGGACCCTAGCTGTGAGCTGGGGAGAGAGAGGAGCAGGGACCAAGACCCCTGTGTATCCTAGCAGGGAGTGGAAACTCGGGGGGTAATTGAAGAAAACTCACACAGCCGGACTGGAGTTTCAGACCCAAATTTCTTTTATAGCAAGAAGAGTAGAAAGAACATTTCTTCAGGAGAAGGTACTTAGGGAGAATGTTACTGGTGGACAATCCAGGATTTGTTTGAGATAACATGCCTTTGACTGCAGGATGCTGGTTCCTACTCTCAGGGGCTCTAGGGGAATCAAGTCGATACCAATCCAGATCACCCAAGTAGGTTTCCATTTTTCTTCACACACAGTCATTCTCTGGCTGGATCAGCTCTGTCCACAAAAGTGTGTGCAAGGACAGAAATGCCATCCGACATGTTAGCCACGGGCACCTGTGGCCAATGTGACTGAGGAACTGAATTTTCAATTTTATCCTCTCTTAATTAATTTGAATTTTAATAGCCACATGTTGCCAGAGGCGATCCTAGATGGCATCTCAAAAAGTATTTTTAGCATCTCCTAAGAGAATCACTGAATCTGATGAAAATTGAATTGTCTTTTAGTGGAGGTGGGTCTGGTTATGTTCCAGATCTGTTTCCCACTTGGGGCTAATTCTGTAACCGGCAATGAATGGCAGGTGTATGAATAATCCACTGTCCTTTGCTGCTTAACATTTCAATTTCAGACGGGCTTTATTTTTAAGCGTAGTCAGTTTTCAATCTATCGTGACTTCATAGCTTTAAATTCCTCCCTAATATTCTTTCTTTATGCTGTAAATGAGTCCCTGTCTTAGCTCAGGATGCTCGGGCTAAGTAAGTACAGACTGAGTGAATTCAACAACAGACATTTCTCACAGTTGTGGAGTCTGTGAAGTCCAGGATCAAGGTGCCGGCAGGTTTGGTTTCTGGTGAAAGCTCTCTTCTTGGCTTAAGGAAGGCTACCTTCTCGCTGTGCCCTCACCTGGCAGAGAGAGAGAGAGAGAGACAGCTTCCACTTTGGTTTCTATATTCTTATAAAGGCACTAATCCCATTATGGGGGCCCCACCCCAACCAGATTACCTCTCCAAGTACCATCATATTTAGTCCATAGTAGAACCTTGCTGTGAACTCATTTTGAAAAGCAAATCCATATACGGTAAGGAGATGACACTTAAATTCACATGTGAGGATGTTAGAATTTGTATAGATATTTTTGCAGGTAACAGTGTATCTGGAATACCTAGTTCAGCCCTAGTGTACTTAATAAATGTTGTTTCTCCATAATAAAAAGATAAAATGGGTCTTAAAATGTTAGAAAAATATGGCAGGTCAGAATAGTTTCTAAACTTTGCAAAGGGTTTGAAATATTTTTTCCCTTGACTTCCAAAATATTTGGCTTTAACCTAACATAATTGTCCCGGTGTGCCTCTGTCACAGAGGAAAGGTAATGGCAAAAATGCAAGAGCAAAGTATACAGATGTGCAGACTTTGAAATCTCTGGCCGGGGTACCTGTTCAGCCAGTGTGTCTGTCTGTAGAACTTTGTCATTCCCAGTGTTCTGGCTGATGAGTTGCTCCCTTACCTGGGGCTGGCTCGGTGCAGGGAGCCCCCTCAGGCCCAATTTGACTTTCCACGCTTTCAGTTACACGTGGTCAATTGCTTTCTGGAAAGAGATGATCCTCCTTCTGATGTATTTGGTCAGGAGTAGCACACCGCTACTAATTTAATCATCTCCCATCATCACAAGAAGGGTGAGTGCAGTCCCGTTGTACTGGATTTTGAGAGAGAAAGAGCACATTCTCATAACTTATTACAGTATATGATTATAATTGTTCTATTTCATTATTAGTTCTTGTTAATCGCTTACCTTGCCTAATTCATAAACTGTACCCTTACATCCCCTCTCCTTACGTCTTGGGAGGAGAGACAAATTTGTCTTGTTCCCTTTTCCCCTGAAGGAAGAGATGTGGGCTTGGCCTTTTTGTAGATCCCAGTTTAATGCTTTGTACATCCCTAAGCAGTAAATGCTTATTGAGAGAATGAGTGAATATGTGTTTGCTTCTGTTACAAGTCTTGACTATTCTGTAGACATTTTCAGGGACGTTCAGGGGCAATGTGAATCATCAGATACTAATGTGTCTCACCTTGTGATCACACAAGTTGAAGAGTGATTTGTAAATCCATTGTGGGTCTTTTCCCCTCAATCTTCAAACAGCATTGGAGACAGTCTAAGTTCAGCCTTTCCAAAAGGATCTAGAACAATTGTACAAATGTGAGCTGTTTCTAATTACTTGCATTTACGGATATGCCCAGTATTTACTGTCTATTTCGCGCTCAGCATGCTGGACACCACATTCACGCAATAAAAGTCCACAGACTCAAAAGCAACACTCGTTTCTCGTTAGTTTGGATGAAAGCGATTTTCAGAGCTGGGAGTAAGTTGAAAATCTGGATTCTTGTGGCTCCTAACACACACAAGAAGAACCCCTTAGGCTTGAGCACATCGGCTAGAGTATAAGCTGTGTTTGTGTCCAGGGAACAGAATATAGGGTTTGCACTTTCCTGTGTATTCTTATATATGGCCAGGGATCCTGGCTGTCCTGGGAGTAATGTTCTTCGTGTGCCTCTGGCAGCAGGACAGCACTATGTGTCTGTCTGCAGACGGACTGATGAGTTTGCTCTACCCGGTCCTGTGGCTTCGGCCCATCCCTGGCCTGCAGATGGTATGATCACATCTACGTGACATTTCCCGTTTGTATCCTTGTGTGCAATGTAATTTTTGTGTATGTTTTATTCTAGGTCCATGTATTTTTACTTACACATCATAAGCCTCCTGATAATACTCTTTCTGCCAATCAAACCACACGCTCATATCCAGAGGCAGCCTCAGACTCTGAACTCCATTAATAAGAAAAAGAAAGACTGATACCTCCAAGGAAGCCAAGCACGTAAAACTGCAAAACGTCACAAAGAGGAGATCAAAGGGTCAAGGGTTCGCCAGGGACTTGGAAGTGATGTTTACATGCATTTTTTTTTTTTAAGTGCAGGGAGTATTTTATAAAGCCCTTTATATGATTAAGTCAGCTATGTCCAGTTGATTTAATATTTCCGAGGACATTTGGGTGCTGTGGATACCGTGCTGGCCTTGCAGACAGAGACTGTCCATTCTGGGCTGCTGTGTCTTTGGCATGATTTCCAACAGTGGAACCCGGGCATCTGCTCCAGAAGGTGGTTGCTGACAGGGCTTGCCTTCCAGAATGCACCCAGACATGGTTGTTCCTCGGGAAGCCCCAGACTCTCGAGCACAGTGACTACACAGAAGGTGGTGGAGGAGAGGGACCCTGCAAGGAGGAGCCAGGAGGACTTGCTGTGAACACTTGAATGGACTGAAAGGCATGCCCTGAAGTAGGCTGCATTTTTTTTTTTTCTCGCAGGGATAGAATGCTTCCCTTTTTCCTTTGAACTGAGCCAAGATTGAAAAATCAAAAAGTCTCTTGTGCACGTACCCCAGGAGTCTAGGAAGGGCTACTGTTTTCCATTTCACATGCACCCCCTGCCTTGCCCAGGGATGGTCCTGAGAAAACACCCAAATGTTTGCACCGTCAAAGGCAGTAGAGTGTCTTTTAAATAACTAATTTAAAAAAAAAGTAATTTAAAGTTATATAGAAGCTTGGTAAGAAGCAACAGACATTTTTCTCTTTGCTCCCCTCATTTCATAGAGGTGTGAATGATCGTGGCTGTGATGCCCTCATGGGCTGGTTTCACTTTTCTGATTTTGCAGCTGATGGAATCTGCCTGTTTCAGTTGGGAATCATCCTATTGGAAAGCAGACATTGAAGATCATTTTCTATCTTTGTTATGAATGTGCTGTGGTTCCTTTCAGGGACTTCTATTGGGTAATAATTCTCTGTGGGAGAAAGAAACAGCGTATTAAGTGTGCAAAATAATGATGATGCTGATAATTATATATTACAATGGTGTGCCCTCAAATAAACGCCTTGGGAGGAGAGAATCTGTTCAAATCAGATGGTCAAAAATTGGTTGCATACGGAATGAATACTGTGTTTCTATATAAAGGAAATGTTTCTGAACAGAAGGGTTGTTTTTTGTTTCTGTGATGGAGACCAGGCATTCTGAAGCATGTATGTATATTTGGGTGTTTTAACAAATATGTACAAACTTAAGGTTTTACTTGTTCAAATTTGAGCATTTATAACATGTTCATGTGTCCTCCATGTCAGGCACTTGGATGGTTTTGGGTTTTGGTGTGATTCCCTGTCCTCATTCCCAACTTTGCAGGTAGGCTTAAACCCCCTTTTACAGATGAGGACATGGAGAATCAGAGGGATGTTTGCTAACTGTCCCCACAGTCACACAGCTAGCGAAGGAGCAGAGATTAAAATCCAGGGCGGTCCCCAGAGAGCTGTTGGCAGTTGGCATTTCCAAGAGGTATCCTGATACTTTTTCTCTTGGGACAACGAATTGTGAAGTGATGCTGGGGGAGGACACTAAACCTGAACTCTAGGTCTTATGTAAGTTAAAAAGCAGCACATTTTGGCTGGTGTTTGAGGCTCACCCCAATTTAACCAGGTACCTTGAGGCAGTCCTACCTCTCGGGTCCATGAAGGATGTTATGGGGGAGAGGATATAGGTGCTTAAAATCTGTCTGGATCTGTTTCCAACAGGAACATTCTGAAGCTCAAAACCAAGAAAAATGCACACTAGTAACAATGGTATATATCACCACAGGCACAGAGTGTATTGTTACAGTGAAATCTTTGAACTTGCAATATGGTTTATATTCAGGTTTCACTGTATTTAAACATCTGCATTTCTGAGAGAAGAATTTTGGTAGCAAGAGGAGAGCTGATCTCTAGGGTGACCAACCATCTTGTCATGCTAGTGACTATACTGATCCTTCAGTCCTGGTCAAACATGGACCACTGGTCCCTCTAGTGTCTCCTAAGATCGCTTATTCATTACTGAATAAAGTCGCAGTCAAGCCTTTGGGATCTGGGCTTATAGGTGTTACATGTCAGACAGTGCTGGGCCCTTAGGTATGTTTTTCTTATTGTGAGGTTTTGTTCAGTTCATGCACGCCACTTTCTTGTACTTTGTAGATACTGCATTTTTTTTTTTTAACAAGTTAAGGGTTCACGGGAACCAGATGTCAGTCAGGCAAGTCTATTGGTACCATTTTTCCAACACCATTGCTTATTGTGAGAATTACCAACAATGCCACAGACGTATTTCAGACTATTTAATTATTTTATATTCATTCTGGTGGTCTATGATGTTACTGTTATAACTGTTTTAGGGTACCATGAAGCACACCCAAACAAGACAAGGAGCTTACCTCAGAAATGTGTGTGTTCTCACTGCTCCACCAACCAACTCTTCCCCATCTCTCTGCCTCTCCTCAGGCCAGGATCTCTGTTCCCTGAGATAGAACAGCACTGAAACTAGGCCCATTAATAACCCAACAAGGGCCTCCAAGGGTTCAAGTGAAAGAAATAATCACACATCTACCACTGTAAATCAAAAGCTAGAAATGATTAAGCTCAGTGAGGAAGGCATGCTGAAAGCCGAGACAGGCTGAAAGGTAGGCCCCTTGCACCAAACAGCCAAGTGGTGAATGTAAAGGACAAGTTCTTGAAATGAAAAGTGCTATTCTCATGAACATGTGGATGATAAGAAAACAAAAGTCTTATTGCTCATATAGAGACAGTTTTAGTGTCTGGAGAAATCAATACAGCCATAACTTTCCCTTACGCCAAAGCCTAATCCAGAGTGAGGTCCTAACTCTCTGCACTTCTACAAGGGCTGAGAGAGGTGAGGAAGCTGCAGAAGGAAAGTTTGAGGGCAAAAGAGGTGGGTTCATGAGGTTTAAGGAAAGAAGCCTCCTCCATAAAAGTGCAAATTGAAGCAGCAGGTGCTAATGGAGAGGTTGCAGGAAGTTCTCCAGGAGATCGAGCTGAGAGAGTTAATAAAGAAAGCTCCACTCAACAACAGATTTTCAATGTCCATGAACAGCCTTCAATTGGAAGAAGGTGCCATCTAGGACTTTGACAGCTACAGAGAAGTCGGTTCCTAGCTTCGAAGCACAGGCTGAAACTCTTGTTAGGGGCTAATACAACTGCTGACTAAGTTGAAGCCAGTGTTCATTCATCATTCTGAAAATCCGTGGGCCCTTAAGAATGATGCTAAATCTACTCTGCCTGTGCTCTATAAATGGAGCAATATAGCCTGGATGACAGCACATGATTACAACATGGTGTCCTGAATATTTTAAGCCTACTGTTGAGACCTGTCACTCAGGAAAAAAGATCCTTTAAAACATTACTGCTCATTGACAATGTACCTGGTCACCCAAGAGCTCAGGTGGAGATGAACAACGAGATGAATGTTGTCTTCTTCATGCCTGCCGACAAAGCATCCATTCTGCAGCCTATGAATCAAGGGGGGATAATGTAGACTTTTAAGTCTAATTAAGTAATACATTTCATAAGGTATAGCTATTTTAGTTAGTGATTCTTCTGGTGGATCTGGGCAAAGTAAATTGAAAACTTCTGGAGTTCTGGTTCAAGATGGTGACACAGGAAGACCCTGAGCCCACCTCCTCCATGGATATACCAAACCTATTTATAGAGCAATTCCTCCTAAAGAACTGAGGGGTGACTGAACAGCTCTGTACAGTGAAAGATAAGACCACATAGATGGTCTTAGCAAAAGACATGGAGACATGATAATGAAGGGAATCCCCTTCCTTAATGTTGCAAACTGCAGTGGGGAAGAATGGTATTGAGAGACTTTAAGCAGATTCATTTGCCATGGAGTAAGGAAAAAAGCTATGGTTTAAAAGACCACCTAGAATATAAAGGAACTGGCCCTAGACCCTGCCAAATGACTGGGTGCTACTGGACTTTATCAGGGTTGCCTTGGCTGGTGAGTACCATGGTCTGCATTCTCCTACCTTCTTGACAGCGCAGATGGGAACACGGTTCTGGAATGATAGCTGGCCTGCCACCTTAGAAATCCCTGGTCCCCTCGTCCATACCAGCCCCAGATTCTCTGGGGCACAGGTAAAAAGCCATGGCTTGAAGGATCAATTGGAATATAAAGGAGCTAACCTTAGAATATTGCCAAATGGCAGGGAGCTGGTGGAACTCTTTAGGTCACAGAGGCTGATGAGAACCATGGTTAATGTTCCTTTGCCATCATGATAGCATTAGTAGCATTAGGGTTCTGGGCACCCTCGCTAGGCTAAATGAGCCCCAAGCACCTAGCCCACAGCAGCTCCAGCCATCCTACTAAGGTGGCCCTAGCATGACACACACCATGACACTCCTTGTGGGCATCACTACAGCCAGCCTTCTCACCAGGGTGATACAGGCACAAAGCATCCCAGAACAATCCAGGCCTATGTGAAAGAAAAAACCCAACAATACTGTACCTGGCAAGGTTATCCTTCAGAATTGAAGGAGAGAAGAATTTCTGATAC
>CM053608.1:119194598-119219714 GCA_028646535.1 Procyon lotor | reverse complement strand
TCTCTGCCTACTTGTGATCTCTATCAAATAAAAAAAAAAAAAAAAAAAGAAATACCATAGAATCAAGTAATTCCACATCTGGATGTTTACCCAAAGAAAAGGAAAATACTAATTTGAAAAGAAACCCCTTATGTTTATTGTAGCATTATTTACAATAACCAAGATATGGAAGCAACCCAAGTGTCCCATGATAGATAAATGGGTAAAGAAGATATATACACCCACACCATGGAATTTTTTTCAGCCATATAAAATATGAAATCTTAAAAAAAATAAAATATGAAATCTTGTCATTTGCAACAATATAGATGGGTCTAGAGGGTATTTTGCAAAGTCAGATAATTCAAAGACAGAAGGTCTTTGAAATCATACGGTAGTATGATTTCATGTACATGGAAAATCTAAAAACCGAAACAAATGAACACAGAAAGAGAAACAGACTTCTAGGGAACAGACTGGTGGTGGCCAAAAGTAGGTGGGTTGGGGGAAGGTGAACTAGGTAAAGGGGATTAAGAGCTAGAAACATCTAGTTACAAATAAGTCACAGAGATGAAGAGTACGGCATAGGGAATATAGTCAGTAATGTTGTAATAATGTTGGACGGTGACAGATGGTGATTACACTTACTGTCGTGAGCACTGAGCAACACACAGAATGGTCAAATTAATATGTTGTACACCTGAAACTAATATAACTGAATATCAATTATACGTCAATACTATACATGTTAGAAATTATTTAGACATATCTCACAGTCCATCAGAACAGGAGGCTGAGTCTGTTTCTCTGCAATTCCAGGTCACCTGCCGCCTGCTAAGCAACTTGATTTAGCCTCTTGGTAAGTGGGATGTGTTTGTATAGGAAATATGGTCCTTTAGGCAAAACTGTTCTTTCAGTCTCTAAAATCGAATGATTTTCCAAAAACCTACAAAGAAACATCTTTTTACGACAGAATGAGTTCACTGCCTTCTCTGGCTCGCTTGAACTGTTATTAAAAAAGGTAATTAATCCCAATGTCAATAAAAAAGACTAGGAGAAAGAATCTCAGCACAGTAATAATAAAGAGTAATAAATAGAATTATTTAATAATCCAATTCATTTAATAAAGTTATTTTATTTATTATAAATAATTATAATTATAAATAATTATATTTATTATGTTATATTTCTATTATATAGCATATTAATATATATTTGCATATATATTTTATATTTGTATTATATATAACATTTATATAAAAATATATTTATAGAAGATAATATATATTTATAATATATAATCTAATAAATATAATTATAAACAATTATTTAATTAAAAGAATCTCAGCAGAGTAATAAAGTCCCCCAAACCTCAAAGTTATCTGAGACCTTTAAAATCTCCAATCCACAAGTATATTTTGCATTGGTAGATCTTGTATGAATAAAGTATATAAATTAAACTTAAGGGATGTCAATATTGAGCATAGCTAGTTAAAATACTGAGACTGGTTAACATAATTTTGGTTTTTAAACTGTGTAAAAACTTCTAATAATGATTTGCAAACTAGATGCTGATTATACTGGGGAGAAAAACCAAAATAAGCATGGGACTACTCTGAGCTGGATAAATGCATATATAATGCATATAAACTCACTGCAGTCATTTGAACATCAGTCCTGGTGAGGGAAAGTGTGAGAAGTATGTCAGGAGGAAAGCACAATTTACAATTCCAATGTGCTGCCTTTGGGTGATGTAGTATCACTGTTTCCCAGTAGTCGGAAGCAGGGAGGGTGACAGAATTACAAGCAAGTGCTGGGAGAAGCTTGGAGGCTGAGCAGGTTAAGGGCTTAATGCAAGGTCTCCAGCCTTGCCATTGGTTTTGCTGAGTTGCATGAGGACCCCTTGGATGGGTGACCTCTTAAATGTTTCCCAGCGTAGAGCATTAAGTCTCAAACTTCATTTAAAGTCTAGGTTTTACAGTATTTGTTGAGATAGATTGAAGAGAAAGGAAGGAAGCAGTCAAAATGCATTAGAAGTGACAGAACCTCTTTCAATTATAAATCATAAATTGTATCTCTGTTCAAAGATCTAAAATTCTTGGAAGGAGATGGTTTTTCTGAATTGGTGGAAAGTCATGACATCTTGTGGACATTTCCAGTAATTGCAGGCAACTCATACTGCGTTATAAAGTCAAGTTTTCATTCATTATTTTCCTCCCACTGTTCCTTCCTTGGTAGGTTAGTTAGTTCATTCATTCACACTCTTAACACTTAAGCAGTTAATGACAGTCTATTGGAGTAAAGGTCAGATTTGATGACTGTGTTCCTGTAGGGTCAAATACTGCACTCTCCTCTCTCTACCTTAGGAAAAAAACAAAAACAAGGTCCCACTATCCATTTTTAAATTAGGACACTGATATCTGAAGAAGTTGAGTACCTTTCCCACAGATACACAACCAGTGAGTGATAGCATCAGCACTGGATCATTGGGCTGCCCTCTTGGACAGAAATCTGGTATCGCCAAGCTATGTAAGCTAATTTTGAGAAATATATCAAAACCTCTTCTCATGCTATTAGTTTGAATAAATTGTAGGTAGAATTTGTTTTTTTAAGCCTTGTTAATTTCTAAATGAAGAATGATCCCTTTAGAAACATAGAAACATCCATAAATGGTCATGGGCTTCATCTCCCCAGAAGCACACTTGTGATGGGTATTTCACTTCAAGTAGAAGAAATTTGTTTGGGAAGTGATACAGGAAGGATCTGGAATGTGGGAGACAGGGAGGGGATGGGAAATAATACCAGGTGTGTTAATTGCTAGATTACCACTGGGGGCAACTGGGCACAGTCTGCTGAGGATTTCTGTGAGACTGTGTAAGGCACACCACACAGTTGTCCCACTTGAGAAGAGGAGACTGCAGTATTGAGGGACCAAATCTCTTTTGTCATTCGAGACGAGTCCTGAGCACCATGACATGTCCTGTAAGCAGGCAAAGCACAGGGCTCTGGGCATAGTAGCAGGGGATTTCAATTAGAAGCTGCTGAATACACAAGGGAGGTGAGTGTTGATAGGAGATGGGTGGGCAGTTGCTACACAGATCTATATATCCCCATCACAGATACACCTGCTCTTCCTGTATCTGGTATTATCACCACTGTGATTCACACATCTGGCACCATACGACACGAGAGACGTAAAATAAATGTGAAGATATGAGTTCTCTACATATCAAAATAGGCTAATTGAAACATATAAACAATTGAAAAAAGTAACATTAAGTTTATTATTGTGTCAAAATGAATAAGGAAGATATCAAACACTATAGGTTCAGAAAAGGAAGAGATCAGAAAGCCTTTCTGAGGAAGAATTCCAGGAATGATGGGATTCGGGCAAGGAGAGCGAAGGGGGAAGGTGAGATTGAAGAAAAAAGTATAGGCAAGTGCACATGGAACATTTCTCAGGATAGATCAGCTGTTAGGCCACCAAACAACTCTCAATAAATTTAAGAACACTGAAATTATATCAAGTATCTTTTCTGATCATAACAATTTGAAAGTGGAAAGCAATTACTAGAAAAAACCATAAACACATGGACGCTAAACAATATTCTATTGAATAATGAATGGGTCAAAGAATAAAGGGGAAATTATTGAAAATCCCTGGAGACAAAGTAAAACAGAAAAATAATGGTTCAAAATCTTTAGGATGCAGCAAAAACAGTTCTAAGAGAGAAATTTATACACAGAACTACTTTAAGAAACGAGAAAAATTTCAGACGATGTAACTTCACACCTAAAGGCACTAGAAATAGAACAAAGCCCAAAAGCAGTGGAAAAAAAAATATTAGAGTGGCAATGAATAAAAGGTTAAAAAAAAAAAAAAAAAAAGGTTAAAAAAATAAATAAAATAAAAAAGACCAGTGAAACTAAGAGCTGGTTCCTTGAAAAGATAAAGAAAATTGAAACGTTAGCCAGACTCCTAAGAGAAAAAGAACTCAAAATCAGAAATGAAACAAATTACAACTGACCACAAAAATTCAAAGGATTATAAGACAGTAGTATGAAAAATTTCAAGTAAAGTCTTAGAAACACATAATCTTCCAAGACTGAATTAAAAAGAAATACAAGATATAAACAAACTGATCACTCATAACAAAACTAAATCAGTAGTCAAAACTCTCCCAAGAAACAAAAGTCCAGGACCAGATGGCTTTACAGGCAAATTCTGACCATTCATTCATTGTGCACATGGGAGTGGGGAGGGACAGAGAGAGAGGGAGAGAGAATCTTAAGCAGGCTCCACACTCAGCATGGAGCCCAACATGGGTCTCAATCTCATGACCCTGAGATGAGATGACCTGAACTGAAATCAAGTCAGATGATTAACCAACAGCGCCACTCAGGTGCCCCTGACCAAACATTTAAGTAAGAGTTGAAAGAGAGTGAAAGGGGAACCTGGGTGGCTCAGTCAGACTTGCCTTTAGCTCAAGTCATGATCTCAGGGTGTTGGGACTGAATCCCGCTGGGCTCTCTGTTGAGTGGGGAGTCTGCTTCTCCCAGACCCTGTGCACGCTCTCTCTCAAATAAAATAAATAAAAGCTTTAAAAAAGAAAGAGAGGGAAGATGCACAGTAGGAGGATCCTGAACTCACCTTGTGCCCCAGACACACTGAAACAAGAACTTCATATATTACAACTCACTCTGAAAACGAGCTAAGGACTATCAGAAGAGATCTTCCACAGATAATTGTAGAGAGAAGGCCACACCAAAAGGAGTAGGAACATACAGTCAGGAACCAACACCCCAGACTGATTAACTACAAATGAGAGAGACATCACAAGCACAGAAAAGTGAGGGGATTAGACCCCACACTGGGTATCCATGGCCTTGGGGACCTGTACAGGAAAGACAAGTTCACATAATGTGTAGCTTTGAAAATCAGCAGGGTCTTAACTCCAGGTGATCTGGAGGACTATAGGAAATCGAGTCTCTTGCCCTTAAAGAGCCAGCATGCTAAAAAACTGCATGAGACACAGTCTAAAAGCACAGTCGGGAAAGTGCCTGGGGTATACAGGCAGATTCACTGACCAACATTGGGAAAAGTGCCACAGGAGCAGAGACCTGCACAAGATTTCTCCAGGAACAAATATGCTGGCAGAGGCCATTTTTCTTTCCTTCTCCCAGCCTAAATAGCCAGATGCTTATGTTTTTTTTTTTTTGTTTTTTTTTTTAAGATTTTATTTATTTGACAGAGAGAGAAACACAGCGAGAGAGGGAACACAAGCAGAGGGAATGGTAGCGGGAGAAGCAGGCCTCCTGCCGAGCAGAGAGCCCGATGCAGGGCTTGATCCCAGGACCCTGGGAATAGCACCCGAGCTGAAGGCAGACACTTAACGACTGAGCCACCGAGGCACCCCTAGCCAGATGCTTATAAGAGCCAGTTCTAACACTCTCCAACTACTTTTCCAGTATGTTATGCCCTGCTCTAGTGTTCCCCAGCAAACCCACTCTCTATCCCGCCCACCTGCCCTAGAAGGGACCCCTCCCAAATGGCTCCTATCCTGTCACACCCAGCAAGCGATTTTGGCAAAGACCAGCACCACTCCAAAGTTATTCCAGCCCTGGGGAGAAGGGAAGCTAACCCACCCCACACAGCAGAGCTCCTACTATTCCTACAGACAGGCCCTTCAGTTGGCTGGGCAGGGAGCACGTCCTGCCCTTCAGGACACCCACAACTGTCATATTGGCTAACTGCAGACAACCATTCTTTTTTATGGTTGAGTAATAGAATATTACTCAATTACTAATTAGATTATTATTATAGTACTATTACTCAATTAGTAAATATTACTCAATAGTAACAGAATATTACTCAACCATAAAAAAGAATGAAATATTGTCATATGAAGCAACATGGAGAGACCTAGAGTGTATACTGAAGTCTTTCTTCTTGAAATTGGTAAGAAAATATGACTAGGGCTCCTAGTCAATGCAATAAGGCATGAAAAGGGAATAAAAGATATAATCATTGGAAAAAAATAAGTCTTTAAGTACAAATGCTATAATTTTATAAACAGAATCATATATTAAATACATACAAATTTTAGGATCAATAAACTTGGTAAAGTGAAATACAAGGTCTCTATACAAAAATGTTTTCATAATAATAAACACCAAAAGAAAAGGAAAACAACTATCACAAAGTGGTGCCCTGTTTCTTGATTTAGATGGTGGTTAGACATTTATTTTGTGATAGTTGAGCTGTACATTTATATTTTGTTCACTTATATGTATATTAAAATTTAACATAATAAAATTAAAAAGCCAGATATGCTAGTTTAATAAGTAATGATATCTATAATTTATAATTTTGGTTTCAGAAATATTTTAATGCAATTTGGCAAAACCAACCAACATTAACTTATAACCACATAATCCTATCATTAAATTGTCAAAAATACAAAGATACAATGATGCAACGATGTATAGGCCTGGTACAGACTCAGAAGTAGACAGTGCCAGGAGCAACGTCACTATGATGGTGACAGGTTGTTTCTGACTTCACTCCCCCTCACAAGAACAAGTAAAAACTATTCATGGAGAAGACACCATTGAGGGAATCCTAGAACGTGGGAGTGAGGCCGAAGCAGCCCCTGAGGCGAAGATAGACTGCTTTTAGAAGGGTAAGAAGATTGCCTATATCTGACTGCACTGCTCCTTCCTGAGGTCAGTGCAGAACCATGCCAAGAGGTCTCCACTGGGTTCATGTTTTTTCCAATGTGAAGAGAGAGCCTGGGGTGACATACAGTTCCCTCTACTACTGTGGGTCACGTGGTGAGAGCATCCACTCAGGTTTTACCCCATGGGAATAGGAGGGGAATATGCCAGGCTCAAGCACTGGGAAACTGATTATGATGGAGGAGAGGAGAGGGTATTGTAAACGCCCACACTTTGATATTGGCAACCTGAGTTCCTACCTACTGAGCTCAGTAGTAGCCCCAACTTGTATCTTTGCTCACCTGTAGAACGAAGCTGGCACCCCCTGGCCAGGAAACTAAGGGGATACGTGTCTGCCTCATTCAGCTCCTTAAACAAGTTGTGCCAGTCCTAGAACATGGTCTGTCCATGTCCCGACAGAAGAGCTAGTTATAGGTACACCTACTGCGAAGGAAGCATGACTCTTGCTCCCTCCCCTCCCCCTCAAACAGAAAGCCTATTTGGAAAACTTGGGAGTTGCCCGAAGAAAGCGACACCAACCCCACCCCAGGCAAGACAACTAAGTCACAGCCCCCTTTGTCTTAGAGCATGGCCCCCAGGTCTATCTGACAGGAAAGGCTGGCAAATACACCCAGCAACTGCGTAATCCAGCAAGGCTTCAGCTGAGAGGGGGATGGGCAGAGCTAATCACTCTCAGAGAAAATCCAGCATTGGGCATGGAGAGTTTTCCTGCTATGCCTATTCCATCCATGGTGGAGGTCCCCCAGGCCCACGTGACAGGAAAGGCTAACGAGAACACCTGGAAGCTGCTACATAACCCAGGAATTCTTGAACCAAGAGGCATGAGGGCAGCACTGATCTCCCTCAGAACCAAGCCACTGGCCCTGTTCAGCCGGGAAATTTGGGGTATGGGTCAGCTTAAATCAAGACTCCCAACAAAGAGCCTTACTTATAAAGTGGCTTGGGATATGCTTGTCCTGCTGTACACAAGCAAGAATACTAATTCATAGCCCCATTTACTGTTGTACAGAGACTTCAGTCTGCCTTACCAGGGAGCCTTATAAAGCACCTGGAAAACTGCATCACACATCACGCAGCTGTGCTTAACAGTGGAACTTGAACAGAAAGCACAGCCCATGGCTTTCTCTGTCTACAGAGGAAAATAAATGCCTCACCTGATCAGGATATTCAGTGTACACTCTGGTGTGACACCGTTTCCAAACAACGAGCCCTGCAGAGCCTCAGACCTGTTCTGCTGCCCAACTAGTTCAGGGAAATTAATAGCATCACTTATCGCTGAGAACAATACCCAGTCCTAACATAGTAAGCCTGATGAGAGAATCCAGGAAACTCTGGAAACCATCCTATGGCCTCACTTGGGCAGGGGACTGAGCTAGCAGTCACCTACAGCTGTTCTCAGTAACACATCCCACTCTATGCCTGACCTCAGAGCCTGAACAGTTAGTTGCCTTGCACAAAAATATACCGTAATATCAGTCACCTCCACCCCAAGAAAGTTACCCCAAGGTAACCAGAAACCCAAACTGAGTTGACTAGTTAAGAGCAACCTATGCCAAAATAAACCTACAAATTCTAAAAGAGAGGCCTGCTTACTCAAATGTGCAGATACCGATGTAAGGAATCGGGATCAAAAAAAAAAAAAAAAATTGGGGGGTAAGTATGATACCACCAAAAAAACCCAAATAAATCTCTAATAACTAATCTTCAAAATGTGGAGCTACAAGAACCATCAGACAAATAATTGAGAATAATCTCTTAAAGAATTTGCATAAATTACAATAACACACAGGCAACTAAATGAAATTAGGAAAACAATGCTTGAACAAATCAAGAGGTTCGGGAAAGAAAGAAAAATCATAAAACAAAAATAAGTACTACAGTAGAAAATACAGTAACTAAGATGAAAAATTTAATAGTTTCAAAAACAGACTTGACAGAAGAAATTACTAGCAACGTGAAAAATAGGACATTCAACATTATCTATACAGAGAAACAAAAAGGGAAAAAAAGAATGGAAAGGGAAAGTCTACTGTCCTTACAGAACAGAATGCAAAGAAACAATATTCCCATTGTGAAATTCCAGAAGATGAGAAAGATAAAGCCTTACAGAGTATATTCAAATCAATAATGGCTGAAAATTTACAAACTCTGGAAGAGAAAGAGACATCCAGATCCAAGAGGCTCAGAGTACCCCAAATAGTTTGAACCAGAATAGGGCTACATAGAGTTACAGCATAATTAACCTAAAAAAATCAATGACAATGAATTTTGAAAGCAGCAAGAGAGAAGAGAAAAGTTACACATAAAGTAACTTCCATAAAACAAATCTGAAAATGGAAATTTTCCATTTTCACCCCAGAAGAGAATGGGGTGCTATGTTCAAAATATTTAAAGGAAAAGTTGTCAACCAAGAATATGATACCTATCAAAGCTGTCCTTCAGAAATAGAGAGATCAAGACTTTCCCAAATAAACAGAGCTAAGGAAATACATCACCAGTAGTCTTGCTTTACAACAAATTCTAAAGGAAGCTTTTTGCTTATAAATAAAAAGATGATAAGTAACATCATAAAGAAATAAGATGGTAGTGTAAAATTCCCTGTTAATGGTAAATATATAGTCCAGGTTAAATTCTGTAATATCATAATGGGGCACATAATTCACTTATAACTCTAAAAGTTAAAAAGTAGTAAAAAAAAAAAAAAAGTCATACAATAACCTGTACTAGTTAGTTATACAATATAAAAATATGTAAATTGTAACATTAACCTCAAGTGTGAGGGGGATGAGAAGTAAATTGTGAAGTGTAGGAATTCTTTTTTTTTTCCCCCAAAGATTTTATTTATTTATTTGACAGAGAGAGATCACAAGCAGGCAGAGAGAAGGGGGAAGCAGGCTCCCTGCCGAGCAGAGAGCCCGATGTGGGGCTCAATCCCAGGACCCTGAAATCATGACCTGAGCCGAGGCAGAGGCTCAACCCACTGAGCCACTCAGGCGCCCCAGTGTAGGAATTCTACTGAAGTTAATTTGCTATTAGTTTAAAATAGTTATAATTTTATATAATTGTAATTTTAAGATAGTTCATATAAGTTTCATAGTAATTACAAGGGTACAACATAATAAAGAAGTCAAGGTATACAGATACCCTAAGACATCAAAACACAAAAAAGAGCAGGACATGAAATAAGGAATAATATTTATAAAACACAGAAAGTAAGATGGCAATAATGGTCCTTACATGTCAATAACAACTTTAAATGTAAATGGATTGAATTCTTTAATCAGAAGATACAGAATAGCTGAATATATGAGAAGACAAAATTCAATGATATGCTACCTATAACTCACTTTACCTTTAAACTCAGACTAAGAGTGAGAGGATGGAAAAAATATTTTTTAAGCAAATTACAACCAAAAAATAAACAACCCCCCAAACCAGGGGTGGCTATACTTAGACAAAGATTTTAAACTAAAAATGATGAAAAGAGACAAAGATGGACTTTGGTGGACAAAGAAGGTCTTTATATAAAGGAATCAATGCATCAAAAAGTTACTAAAAACTCAGGGTTCCTGGGTGGCTCAGTTGGTAAAGCATCTGACTCACTCTAGATTTCAGCTCAGGTCATGATCTCAGGGCTGTGAGATCAAGCCCCAGGTTGGGGTCTACATTCAGCATGGAGCCTGCTTGAAATTCTCTTTCTCCCACTCCCCTTTCCCCCACTTGCACACTCTCTTTAAATAAGTAAAATATTTTTCAAAAAAAATGTTTTATTTATTTATTTGACAGAGAGAGAGAGAAAACACAAGCAGTAAGAGTGGGAGAGGGAGAAGCAGACTCCCTGCGGAGCAGGGAGGCCAATACAGGGCTCAATCCCAGGACTCTAGAATCATGACCTAAGCCAAAGGCAGTTGCTTAACCAACTGAGCCACCCAGATGCCCCTAAATAAGTAAAATCTTAAAACAAAACAAAACAAAACAGTTGTAACAACTGTAAATATGCAACTTTTCTGTAAGTAAGTTTATTTCAAAATTAAAATTAAAATATGATTGCTTGGGCTATATAAAGAGAATCCATGAGAGACCAGATGAAAGGTAATATGTGGAGTCCACATTGCAAACAGCATGGTCAACCAAGAGAGTGCTTCTCTCTCTTTTTTTTTTTAAAGATTTTATTTATTTATTTGACAGAGAGATCACAAGTAAGCAGAGAGGCAGGCAGAGAGAGAGGGGGAAGCAGGCTCCCCGCTGAGCAGACAGCCCGATGTGGGGCTCGATCCCAGGACCCTGAGATCATGACCTGAGCTGAAGGCAGAGGCTTTAACCCACTGAGCCACCCAGGTGCCCCAAGAGAGTGCTTCTTTTAACTTGCTTGTGGTGGCAGCGATGGAAAAAAGTTGATATAATCAAGAGGTATTTAGGACATGCAACAGATAGGACTTAATGTGGATACAGGGCTGATAGGTGGCGGTGATGCCATTCACTGAAATAAGAAACAGTAGAGAATATACAGCCTTAGAGAGAAAGATGAGTTACATTTTATACAACATATATGAGATGCCTTTGAAAGGTCCAGAAATAGAGTTAGGTTAGGCTGTGAAGATGAACAGTTCTAGAGCTCAGGGAAGAGTTCAGGCCTGAAGATAAAGTTTGAAACTGTTTAGAACACGGGCGTAACTGAAATCATAACTACAGGTGAGGTTTTCTAAGAAAGCAGGTGGCACAGAGAAGAGGACTAAGAGAGACCAACATATGGAAGTTGGATGGAAGGGAAAACAAACATATACAGCATTAGAAGTGGAAATGGAGGTGCAACCAGAGGTATGTGCATGGTGAAAATAATTATAAAGGGTTATCTACAAATCCATGAGCTATTTGAAAATGGAGAGGAAATGGATAATTTTCTAGAAAAGTACAAATTAGCAACTCTAAAACACGAATAGGCCATAACAACAGAGTGAATTGTTAAAGCGACTAAACCTCTACTT
The DNA here is from genome assembly GCA_028646535.1 of Procyon lotor. Classification (NCBI taxonomy): domain Eukaryota; kingdom Metazoa; phylum Chordata; class Mammalia; order Carnivora; family Procyonidae; genus Procyon; species Procyon lotor. Next base: position 119,208,012 of record CM053608.1, on the reverse strand, counting down.
ACCAATGAAAAAAGGAGCCATGCTCAGATATTTTTTATAGTTGAGTTCTTTCTAACCTTCCAAGAACAGAAAACTTCCCTATCTCTGGTCTTTACCTTGGAAACATGCCTCACTTGGGGGCAAATGAAAAACTAGGAAGAAATGATCATAAAATTAAGAGGAAAACATAAAGGGGCCATGGTATGATAACCAAGATGGGAAAAGACTGACTCATGGCCTAGTTTCTGCACTAGTGTTCACAGTAAACATTCCAACTGATACCCAATGATAGTAGTTTCCAGTATTTCTAACTCTGGATTAAGTCAGAACATGAGGACTGGGACCTTCACACTTGTGGCTAATTACATAATGTGGAACATCTGCAAGGCATTAAAGAGAGATGTTGTAGTACATAAACATAAGATCAGTTATAGTCTTATTTTCTAGGAATCTGCTATAAAAGTTTGGGTTCAAGAATGTTCAAAAAGTTGAGTTTGTATTTGGAGTTGGGCTGATTCCCCTCTCTCTCATTTGCAAAGTCTTACAAAGTAAAAATGGTATCGTATAAGGTGACAACATAGTTTGAACTCTCACTGGATGGAGAACTGGAAACCATTTTGGAAGCCTTGGAAAGAGACCACAGTAACAACTAACCAGTATGCTAGCAAAGGAGGTTAGTTGAGGAAAGATGGCCATGAGATTTGCAGACTGTGGAGGAGCTGAGATCAGTGTGGCTGAGCAGAGACACTGGGTGACCGTGTGGGACTTTTGACCTGATCTGGAGAGCTGATAGTCTCTCTTTGCTGATCTTTGGTCTTGAGCACTCTGAGAGCAGAGTTTAGTTTCTGATGCTAGATCTTGGGGTGGGGGTAGGGGTTGGACACACACATGGGTCCTGGAGCTCCTCTTACTTAGTACATGCTTTCTTCACTGTATAATTCTGGACCAGGACATAAAATTGAAAACCACTTTAATTTTAAGTTCATATTATTAAGTTCTCAAAGGCAGTTGAGTGACATCAAATTCAGGGTGGTGTAAGATACTTCTTTTAGTCCACCATTTTAAACAATGAATAAGACATTTATCTATGTACAAAAGCGCCTTGTGGGTGTTGTAGGAACCAGCATCATATGTCAAGGGAGTCTCATTAACCCATACATCTGGTAATAGGCAGATAAGCCTGGTACTTGCTCTGGAATAAGCAGAGCTACAAATGTACTCTAACCCCTCCTGCCATGGATTAGTAAAAAAATGTGAAGAATGCTAACCTAGGCATATACCCACAGACAAGAAAGGATTTTCAGATTTTCAGAAGTCCATCCTTTCCAGTTGGAGATCCAGAATGCCATTGGAGCACACACACAAAAATAAATAAAAATTTAAAAAATGTATCTTTATAATCTATACAAATATATCTTATATTCATAATCTATAAAAATAGATATTTGTAATCTATATGTACATACATATATATGTGTGTCATCGTGAAGACAATAAGAGGAATTTTTCTAGCACTGCCAATTCCCCCAAGGCAATACTGCATGGAACTGAACTATCCAAATAGTGGAGACCTCGCCCACAGTGGAAAAGGAGAGCAGTGAGTGAGTTGTGTGGGACATGTTGAACAAACCTATTTTTCTCCAACAGCCTCCAGAGTACTGATATTCCCCTGATGGGAATATCAAAGGGCATTCAATGGGTGCATTTCTTTCTGACTATACCCATGACTTCAGTAGGGAGTGCAGTCATGAGCCAAAGACTTACTGACAAAGTCCAAGACACCCCAAATGCTCTGAATTCTAAACCTATACTTCTCACTATGTAGCCAGCTCCTTGTGTGTACTTCCTAGTGCAGTGACGGGAGCAAACTTAGGAAGTGGAGATGGTAAGAGGAATTTTTCTAAGAAGTGGAAGATAAAATAAGTAAACTAGAATACAGGAATTTTGAAACAACCACATCAAAGTGGAACAAAAAAAAAGAATGAGGAAGAGCAAAAAAAGCCCATGTGATCTATGAGTTCCATCAAACGAACAAATATTAGGATAAATGGGATTCCAGAAATAGGAGGACAAGAGGGACAGAAGTTTATTAAGGAAAATAGCTGAGAACTTCCCAAACCTGAGGAAGGACCTGGACATCCTAGTTCAAAAAGCTAACAGATCACTCTTACCTAAATGTAAAAAAATCTTTTCCAAGACACATTATCATGACACTGGAAAAATTAAGATAGAGAGAGGATCCTAAAAGCAACCAAGGGAAAAAAAAAACTAGGCCTACAAAGAAGCCCCATTAAGCTATCACCATATTTCTCAGCAGAAGCCCTACAGATCAGGAGAGAGTAGACTGGCATAACGAGTAAGTTGGAAAAAAAATTGCCAATCAAGAAAACTCTCTTGGCACTGTTATCCTTGAGGTGTGAAAGAGAAATAAAGACTTCTCAGACAAGCAAAAGACCAGGGAATTCATTACCACTAAATCTTCCTTGCAAGAAATGTTGAAAGGAATTCTTTAAGCTGAAATTAAAAGATCTTAATCAGCTACATGAAAACATAAGCAAGCACACAACACATTGATAAAGGTAAATATACAGTCAGACTCAGAAAACTAATTTCGTAATAAGATGGTGTGTTAATCACTTAATTATACTATAAAGATTAAAGAAGAGTATTAAAATAATTACTATGTTTTGTTAGTTACTATGATTTGTTACTATGATTTGTTAATACACAATATGAAAAGAGGTCAATCATGACATAAAAAATGTAAAAGGGAGAAAGGGTACAGCTTTTGTAGGTAATCAAAGTTAAGTTGCTATCAGTTAAATTGAACTATTTTATCTATGAGATGTATTACATAACCCTCATGGTAACCACAAAGCAGAAACCTAGAGTAGGTTCATAAAAGAAAAGGAAAAGGAAACCAAAGTAACAGTAGCAAGATGGAAGGTTAGGAGGTCCCAATTCTTGTCTCCTCTCTACGCTCAAAAATCATTAAGGACAGTAAATAAATATAGATTGAAGAAAGAGCTCATGGAAATCTCTGGGGTACACAGAACAAGAAAAATCCCATTAGAGCTCTAAAATTAAGGATGATAGCATGGAAAATACAGGAAGCACTTTTTCTGTGTCTCTCCACCCCCTAGTCAGGAGTCACCCTGGTCTCTACCCCCTAGCCAGGAGTCACTCCCCCTCGCCCTACAGGGGTGGGGAGGAGAGCCTGTCTGAGAAAGTACACCACACAGAGAAAAGGAGAGCAGAAGCAAGCCCTACCACTGTACAAGTTTGCAACCTTTGCTATGGAGGTTACCCAGTGTGTACCCAACACTCACTCTCGCGACAGAGTGGCCTGAAATGCTCCTCTGCATCTACTTCTAGAGGCTAGAGCTGTTGCTAAAGTGAGACTTGTCCTTAGTGGGCACAGCTGCTACTGTGCCCTCCATTCAGGGGTTGGGTGCCACACAAAGCATCTCACTATAGATGAGGTCGGAGAAGCTGCTGCTCTTTGTCCACCTCTAGTCCCATGTCATGGCTTTGTCCCACCATTACTGGGATAGCATCTTTTGCCCTAAGGTCCACATCCAGGATCTCAAGCCATGCTCCGGCTGCCATTTTGGTTGCTGCTGCCATCCTGAGTCCCACCACTGGGCTTTAAGTCATTGCTCTGAACTGTCACTGCAAATGGTACTGCAAGTGCCCCAAGGCCATCCCCGCATTGGCAGTTGGAGGTCCTGACCCATCGTTCCTTGGACTGGGCTACTACTACCCTGAACTCCACTCCTTCCAGACTGATGCTCTGAACCATTATTTCCAGGGGTGGTACTACTTCCCTGGGCCCCACTCTGTGTGCATGTCAGGGTTCTGCTAGTCACTAGGTCCAAGTCAACTCCTTGGGTCCAAGATCACAGCACAGAATATTGCCAGAGCCATGCAGGCACTACTCTGAGCCAAACACTTCAGGTCCTTCACGTGGGTATAAGAGACCACCTTTAGAATCATGCTGCTATCTTGTGACTTCGCCAGGGCCAGAATTGAGACTTGGACCCAACATCCCCAGTCTGTGCTACTAATGCCGCCTGCCCTTGGTCCCAAGATACCACTCCATCTTGCCACCCCAGGGCCTATGCCACTGCCACATTACCCCCCTCCCCCGCCACCTACCAGCCAGAGTTACAGTGGTGAGCCCCTGAGACCTAGTACTATGGGATATCTACACACTTTCGCACCCCAGACACCAGTACCACTGCTCAGCAAGTAGGCTTATGCTCGAGGCCCCAGGTGCTGTGGTAGTTCCATGCACACCTGATCCAGTGTTCTGAGTTCCAAAAAAACCAGACCAGGTGCCAAGAAGGATCCCCTTGACTAGAACTTCTGCTAAACTAGTATTAAAACTAAACTAGAACTAAAAACTAAACTAGAACTCAACTAGAACTAAACTAGTTTAGCTAAACCAGAACTAAAAAAGAAGAGAAGCATCCAGCAGCCATCACCTCCAAAGATCCTGATAGTTCTGTGTGTCACTGCCACTTACAGGTCCTTCTGTAGTCATAAATACAGAAAATCTCTGCAGTTGGATAAACATTACCTTCAGCTGACAGAGTGGAAAGGAGACTACATCATTGTGTGTTTTAAGCAACAAAAGATGCTACATTTCACTAACCTGGTGCCCTTAAAGGAAATGCTAGGTGAAAATCTTTACCCACTGAAGCCATGCTGAAAAGACTAGGAGAGGTCAGTGAACCCTCAGATATGCAGATATCAACACAAAGCAATCAGAAACACAAAAAGGCAAGGAAACATGACATCACCAAAGGAATACAATAAAATTCCAGTAAATGATCCCCCCAAAATAGTGATTTGTGAGTTATCTGAAAAAAAATTTGAAATAGTTATCTTGAGGAAGCTTTGTGAGATTCAGAAGAACACAAACAAATGAATAGACTCAGGAAAACAATAAGTGAACAAGAAGTTCAACAAAGAAATAGAAGTCATGGGGTGCCCGGGTGGCTTAGTCACAGTTAAGCATTTGACTTCACCTCAGGTCATGATCTTGGGGTCCTGGGATTGAGCCTCAGGTTAGGCTTCCTGTTCAGTGAATAGTCTGCTTCTCCCTCTCCCTTTGCCCCTCCCCCTACTTCTGCACATGCTCTGATAAATGAAATCTTTTTTTAAAAAAAGAAATAGAAGTCATAAGAAACAAAGAAATTCTGGAAATAAGAAATAAAATAAGTAAAATTCAACAGATTCAAAATTCAAAACAAAAAAATTCAACAGATACTTTCAACAACATGTTCATTTGGGCAGAAGAAAGAATCCATGAGCTTGAACACACATCTCTTGATATCATCTCTTCAGAAGAGAATAAAGAAATTAGAATGAAAAAGAGTGAAGAAGAACTATGAGACTGTAAGACACAACTCAAAGAAGGAATATCTACATTATAACAGTGCTGGAAGTAGAATAGAGGAAAAAAGTGAGAGAAACCTATTTAAAGAAATAATGGCTGAAAACTCCCCAAATCTTAAGAGTGCTATGGCCATCCAAGTACGGGAAGCTAAAAGATCCTCATATTTAACCCAAAGAGATCTTCAGTGAGACACATTATAATCAATTTCTCAAAAATAAAAAATGAGGATAGAATTTTGAAAGAAGCAAGAGAAAATAGAATCATCTCATACAAGTGAATCCTAGTAAGGCTATAAGCACATTTCTCAGCAGAAACCTTGCAGGCTAGGAAATAATAGTAGGATATATTAAAAATGCTCAAAGAGAAAAGTCAACCAACAATATCTTGCTCAGCAAGCTCTCATTCAGAAATGACAGAAAGATAAAGACTTTCGTAGACAAACAAAGCTTGAAGGAATTTATCACCACTATTCCTGCACAATAAGGAATGCTTAAGTGAGTTCTTCAAGCTAAAACAAAAGAATAATAATTAGTAACATGAAAACATCTGAAAGTATAGAATTCACTGGAAAAACAAACACAGTCAAATTCAAAATAGTCTAATACTGCAATGGTGGTGTGTAAGTCACTTTGAAGACATAGGTTGAGACAGAACTATTGAAAATAACTATAATAGCTATATTATTATTATTAATTAATGGGTACACAAAATAAAAAGATGTAAATTGAGACATCAGCATAAATCATGGGGGCTGGTTGAAAAGTAAATGGATAGAAATTACTTATACAATTGAAGTAGTATTCAGCTTAAAACAGACAGCTATTTGATGTACTATGAAATCCTCATGATAAATACAAAGCAAAAGCCTGTAACACATTTAAAAGTGATAAAGAAGAACCAGAGCATACCACTACAAGAAACTATCAACTCATAAAGAAAGACAGCAGGAGAGGAAAAAATAAAATAAATACAAAACAACCAGAAAACAATACAATGGTGATAGTAATTTCTTATCTATCAATAACGACATTAAATGTTAATGCTTACATTTTGCCATTAAAAGACACAGTGGCTGAGTGATGAAAAAACAAAACACTATGCTTCCTACAAGAAACTCTCCTAAGTTTTAAGGACACTCACAGGCTGAAAATGAAGGGATGAATAAAGATACTTCAGGCAGATGGAAACCCAAAGAGCACAGAAGTAGCTATACTTATATCAGACAAAATAAGACTTTCAGAGTGTACCAACAGAGAAAGGAAGTCATTATATATGGATAAAGGAGTAAGTTCATGAGGGAAACACAATGATTCTAAACATATAAGTGCCCATGTTGGACAACCTAATATATTAAATAATTATTAACAGATCTAAAGTAGAAAAAAAAATAGACAGCAATGCAATAATAGTAGGGCATTTCAATACACGACTTACAACAATGCAAATTATTCAGACCAAAAATCAGTAAGGAATTAATAGATTTGAATGACATTTAGACTAAATAGAGCTGATAGACATATACAAAAATCTCCATCCAGCACCAGTGGCATACATTCTTCTCAAGCCTACGGGAACTATTTAGGAGAATTTTCATGATAAGTCATCAAACATGTGTTAGCAAACATAAGATTGAAATCATACCGAGAATCTTTGCAGACTCCAATGCAATGAAACTAGAAATCAGTAACAGGAGGAAAGTTGGAAATTTCATAAATAGTTGGAGATTAAAACACATGCTTTTGTATAACCAGTGAGTCAAAGAAGAAATAAAAAGGGAAATCAAGAAATATTTTGAAACAAAGGAAAACAGAAGCACAACTTACAAAACTTACAGGATGCTGCAAAAGCAGCTCTAGAGAAGTTAATAGCAACAAATGCTTACATCAAGGGACAGGAAATATCCCCAACACCCACACTTTACATCTCAAAAACTGGAAAAATGACAAAAGTGAGCCCAAAGTTATCAGAAGAAAGAAAATAACAAAGATATGAGATAAATGAGATAGAGTTCAGAAACAGAATAAAGTATATCAAAAACAAGATCTAATCTTTGAAAAGCAAAATTGAGAATCTTTAGCAGGGAAAATTGGACAGCTACATGTAGAAGAATGAAACTTGACCATTCTCTTACACCATACAGGAAGATAAACTCGAAATGGATAAAAGACCTCAATGTGAGGCAGGAATCTATCAAAATCCTAAAGGAGAACATAGGCAGTAACCTCTTCGACATCAGCCACAGCAACTTCTTTCAGGACCTGTCTCCAAAGACAAAGGAAACAAAAGCGAAAATGAACTATTGGGACTTCATCAAGATCAAAAGCTTCTGCACAACAAAGGAAACAATCAACAAAACAAACAGGCAACCCACAGAATGGGAGAAGATATTCACAAATGACACTATAGACAAAGGTCTGATATCTAAGATCTATAAAGAACTCCTCTGGGGCACCTGGGTGGCTCAGTCGTTAAGCGTCTGCCTTCGGCTCAGGTCATAATTCCAGGGTCCTGGGTTTGAGCCCCGCATCGGGCTCCTTGCTCAGCAGGAAGCCTGCTTCTCCCGCTACCGCTCCCCCTGCTTGTGTTCCCTCTCTCGCTGTGTTTCTCTCTGTCAAATAAATAAAAAAATCTTAAAAAAAAAAGAACTCCTCAAACTCAACACTCACAAAACAGATAATCACATCAAAAAATGGGAAGACATGAATAGACACTTTTCCAAAGAAGACATACAAATGGCGAACAGACACATGAAAAAATGTTTACTGAGATACCACCTTAAACCAGTTAGAGTGGCCAATATCAACAAGACAGTAAACAACAAATATTGGAGAGGATGTGGAGAAAGGGGAACCTCTTACACTTTTCCACTTTGGAAAACAGTGTGAGATTCCTCAAGAAATTAAAAATAGAGCTACCCTATGACCCTGCAATTGCAGTACTGGGCATTTACCCCAAAGAAGCAGATGCAGTACAAAGAAAGGCCGCACAAACCCCAGTGTTCATAGCAGCAATGGCCACAATTGCCAAACTGTGGAAAGAACCAAGATGCCCTTCAACAAATGAATGGATAAAGATGATACAGTCCATATGTACAATGGAATATTATGCCTCCATCAGATAGGATGAATACCCAACTTTTGTATCAACATGGATGGGACTGGAAAAGATTATGCAGAGTGAAATAAGTGAAGAGAGTCAATTATCTTATGGTCTCACGTGTGGAGCATAAGGAAAAACATGGAGGGCACTGGGAGAAGGAAAGGAAAGGTGAATTGGGGGAAATCGGAGGGGGAGATGAACCATGAGAAAGTGTGGACTCTGAGCAACAAACTGAGGGTTTTGGAGGTGAGGGGGGTGAGGGGTTGGGCGGGCCTGTTGGTGGGTATTGGGGAGGGCACATATTGCATGGAGCATTGGGTGTGGTGCATGAACAGTTAATCTTGTAACACTGAAAAAATAAAATAAAAGTATTTGGGGGGAAAAAAAAGAATGATATAGATCAAAAACAAGATCTAGATCTTTGAAAAGCAAAACTGAGAATCTTTAGCAAGATTAACTGAGAAAGAAGAGAGAATTCTCAAAATCAGGTATGAAAGAGGATGCATTATAACTGATACCACTGAAATAGGATTGTAGGACTGCAAAAGAATGTACACCAATGAAGTGGATAACCTAGAAGAAATCGATAAATTCCTAGAAATGTATTACCTACAAAGACTAAATCAGGAAGAGAATATCTAAATAGACAAATAAGAAGACTGAATCAATAATAAAAAAAAAAAAACCCTCTCAACATAGAAAACCCCAGGATCGCATGCTTTCCCTGTTGAATTCTAAGAAACACTTAAAGAAGATTTAATACCAGTCATTCTCAACTCTCCCCAAATAAGAGGGAACACTTCCCAACTTATTTTACAAAAGTTTGCCCTGATGCCAAAATCAGAAAAGGACATAACAAGTATAGAAAATTACAGGCCAATATCACTGATGAATATACTTTCAAAAATCCTCAATAAAATATTAGTGAACCAAGTTCAATAGCACAGTAAAAAAACATGCTACATGACCTAGTAGGATTTATTCCTGGGTGCAAGGATGATTCAACACCTATTACTTAATGCATGTGATGCACCACATTAACAAAATGAAAGATAAAAATCATGCGGTCATCTCAAGTAATAAAGTAAAAGCATTTGACAAAACAACAATTTTCCTAAAACAATTAAAAAATTCCACAGTCTGGACATCAAACTCCTTTGATTTTAAATAATCAGTTCAAAAATTATCTTAACAACAACAACAAAATAACATCTACCAACAAATTGAGTAGAGAAGGAATGCTCCTTAGCACAATAAAGCCATAAATATATAAATATTTTAATAATTATTAAATAATATAATATATAAATATAAATATTTACTTATATATAAATAAATAAGCCATAAATAAATTTATATCATAAATATATGATAAGCTCCAAGAAAACATCATACTCGGTTGTGAAAGTTTACATCTTTCCTTTAAACAAGGTAATCTTTCCTTTAAACAAGATAAACAAGATAAGATTGCCTACTACCACTATTTCTATTAAAGATACTATGGGAAGCCCTGGCCAGAGTAATTCGGTAAGAAAAAGAAATAAAAGGCATCCATATCAAAAAGGAAGAAGTAAATATCTCTATTTGAAGATGACATGACCTTAAAGAGAGAAAACTATAAAGACTCCATTTGAACAGGTAGAAGTAATAAATGACTTTAGTTAACTTGCAGATTATAAAAGTCAGCATTCAGAAATCAGTTGCATTTCTTTTTAAAATATATTTATTCATTTACTTGACAGAGCGAGAGAGAGAGAGAGAGCATGTGTGCATGTGAAAGAAGTGGGGGGGATGGGTGGGCAGAGGGACAGGGAGAAGTAGGCAGATGCTTAACCAACTGTGTCACCCAGATACCCCATCAGTTACATTTCTATATAATAATAAGTTTCTGAAAAAAGAAATGAAGAAAGCAATCTTTTTAAAAATAGTATTGAAAACAATAAAATACTTAGGAATAAATTTAACCAATATGATGAAAAACCCATACACTGAAAATTATGACACTAATAGATTGAAGATGACACAAAGAAATGGAAAGACGGGCGCCTGGGTGGCTCAGTCATTAAGCGTCTGCCTTCAGGTCAGGTCATGATCCCAGGGTCCTGGGATCGAGCCCTGCATCGGGCTCCCTGCTCGGCAGGAAGCCTGCTTCTCCCGTTACCATTCCCTCTGCTTGTGTTCCCTCTCTCACTGTGTTTCTGTCAAATAAATAAAATATTAAAAAAAAAAGAGAAATGGAAAGATAGCCTATATTCTGGATCAGAAAGTTAACATCATGAAAATGTCCATACTCCTGAACACAATCTACAGATTCGAGGCCGTCCTTATCAAAATTCCAGTGACATTTTTCACACACAAAAAATAAGCAATCCTAAAATATATATGAAACCACAGAAGAACCCAAATAGCCAATGCAATTCTACGAATAGAACTGGAAGAATCAGAGTACCTGATTTTAAGTTATATTATGAAGATTTAATATTCAAGCAGTATGGTACTGACATTAGAACAGGAACATGGATCAGTGGAACAGAACCGAGTCCAGACACAAAACCCCACATACATAGTCAAATAATTTATGGCAAGGGTTCCAAGGACACCCAATGAGAAAAAGATAATCTTCAGTATATGGTGTTGGGAAAAGAAGATGCTCATGTGCAAAATAATGAAACTGTGCCTCTATCTTATACCATTCACGTAATTTACTCAAATTGGGTCAAGGTTCTAAATGTAAGACCTGAAACTAATACTCCAAGAACAAAACATATGGAAATTTTTTTCTCCAAATTTTAATTTAAATTCCAATTAGTTAACATACAGTTTAATACTCGTTTCAGAAGTAGAATGTAATGATTCATCACTTACATATAACACCCAGTGCTCATCATAAGTACCGTCCTTAATACACATCACCCATTTAGCCCATTTTCCACTCACTTCCTTCCATTAACCCTGTTTGTTCTCTATTGTCTCTTATAATTTGCTTCCTTCTCTCCCTTCCCCCCTATTCCCACATGTTTATCTGTTTCCTAAATTCCACATGAGTGAAATCATATGGTATTTGGCTTCCTCTGATTTATTTCCCTTAGCATAATACACTCTAACTCTATACACATCATTGCAAATGGCAAGATTTAATTCTTTCTGATGGCTGAATAATATTCCATTGCAATAATATTGGAATACAATATTCCATTGTGTATGTGTATACACACACACACACACACACACACACACACTACCTCTTCTATCCATTTATCAGTGAATGGACATTTGGATTCTTTCCATAGTTTGGCTATTGTAAAGAATGCTGCTATAAACATCAGGGTGCATGTGCCCTTTCAATCTGTATTTTTGTATCCTTTGGGTAAATGTCTAGTAGTGCAAATGCTGAATCACTGGATAGTTTTATTTTTAACTTTTTCAAGAACCTCCATACTGTTTTCCAGAGTAGCTGCACCAGTTTGCATTCCTACTGACATTGCAAGAGGGTTCCCCTTTCCTCACGTCCTTACCAACATTAGCAGTTTCTAGTGTTGTTAATTTTAGCCATTCTGCAAGGTGTGATGTGGTATCTCATGGTGGTTTTGATTTGTATTTCTCTGATGAGTGATGTTGGGCATCTTTTCATGTGTCTGTTAGTCATCTGGATGTCTTCTTTGGAGAAATGTCTATTCATGTCTTTTGCCCATTTTTTAACTGGATTATTTGTCTTTTGGGTGTTGAGCTTGATAAGTTCTTGATAGATTTTAGATAGTAACTGTTTATAAGATATGTCATTTGCAAATATCTTCTCCCATTCCATAGGCTGTATTTTAGTTTTGTTGATTATTTCCTTTGCTGTGCAGAAGTTTTTATCTTGATGAAGCCCCAATAGTTCATTTCTGCTTTTGTTTCCCTTGCATACAGTGATGTATCTGGTAAAAAGTTGCTATGGTTGAGGTCAAAGATGTTGCCACCTGTGTTGTCCTCTAGAATTTTGATGGATTCCTGTCTCACATTTAGGTCTTTCATCTATTTTGAATTTATTTTTGTGCATGGTGTAAGAAAGTGGTCCAGTTTTCCCAACACCATTTACTGAAGAGACTCTTTTTTTCCCATTGGATATTCTTTTCTGCTTTGTTGAAGATTAGTTGACCATACAGTCGTGGGTCTATTTCTGGATTTTTTTGGAAAAAAATTCTTGATGTTGGGATATGCAATGTTTTTTTTTTATAAGTACCCAAAAAACAGGCAATAAAAAGTAAAATAAATAAGTGAGATTACATTAAACTAAAGAACTTCTGCACAGCAGAGGAAATGAAAAATAAATCACTAGGTTGAAATGGCAACCTACAGAATAGGAGAAATTATTCACAAATCTTATATTAAATAAAAGACTAATCTCCAAAATATAAAGAGCCTATACAAGTCAATAGCAGAAAACTAAATAATCTGATTGAAAAATGGGCAGAGGACCTGAATAGCATTTTTCCAAATATGACTTCAAATGGTCAACAGGCACATTAAAGAAAGCTCCACATCACTAATTATCAGTGAAAAGCAAATCAAAACCACAATGAGATATCACCTCACACCTATTAGAATGGCTTTCATCAAAAAGACAACAGATAAAAAAAATGTTGTCAAGGAGAAAGGGAACTCACACACACTGTTGGTAGAAATGTAGATTGGTACAGCTATTATGGCAACAGTATAGTGGTTCCCCAGAAAATTACAAATTGAACAACTGCATGATCCAGCAATCCCATTTCTCAGTATAAATCTGAGGAATTGAGGTATCTCAAGAAATATTGGCACAATTTACCCTAAAGATACAAATGTGATCCGAACAAGCACGTGCACCCGAATGTTTATAGCAGCAATGTCCACAATAGCCAAACTATGGAAAGACCCCAGATGCCCATCAACAGATGAATGGATAAAGAAGAT
>CM053608.1:119164709-119188238 GCA_028646535.1 Procyon lotor | reverse complement strand
AAGGATGAATTGGGAGAAATCAGAGGGGGAGACAAAACATGCGAGCCTGTGTTCTCTGAGCAACAAACTGGGGGTTTTGGAGGGGAGAGGGGTGGGGTTGGGCAAGCCTGGTGGTTGGTATTGAGGAGGGCATGTATTGCATGGAGCACTGGGTGTGGTGCATGAACAATAAATCTTGTAACACTGAAAAAATAAAATAAACATATTTGGGGGAAAAAAAAACAACTGGCGTTTGGAAAATGGAAGAATACATGCAAAAAAATGAAATCTGGCCCCTATTTAACACTTCTTACACAAATTAAATGAATGGAGTAAAGACTAAAACATAAGTCCTGATACTGTTAAATTCCTCAAAAAAACACAAAAGGAAGAAATTCCTTGACATTGGCTTGGGCATTAAGTTTCTGAATATGACATCAAAAGCCCATTAATATGGGCTCCCATATTAATTGATGTCCCATAAAATGATGTCTGAATATGACATCAAAAGCCCATTAATATTTGGGCTCCCATTAATATGGGCTCCCAAATCAATAAATGGGAGTATGGCAAACTAACAGACTTATTTATGGTGATACCACCAACATGGCAACGTAAGTCAATTGTGACTTCACTTTCATTCATTAGAAGAACAATGGCAAGACACCACCTAGAACATGTGGATAAGGTTAAAGTACTCTTGAACCACAGAAACCAAGGCAGACTAAATTAGGAGGTTGAGAAGAGTGGCTATATGCTGACCAGGCTGGCGTAGCACCACACTGAGAGGTCGCCCTGAGCTTACAGTTTCTACAAGAGGAAAAGAGAGAGCATGGTAGACAACCAGCTCCCACAGCATTGTGGATCTCTCTCCTAGGAGTCCCTATTTCAGCCATGCTCCACAGGGAGTCTGAAGGGCTGGACCACTGAGAATCTTACTGTGATGGAAAAAGGGCAAGAAGCTTGCAACCACTAACACTCAGATCTTGGTTGACCATGTTCCTACCTGCAATGCCAAAGTAGTAATCCCAACAACCAGCATCTCTGCTCATCTGCAGAGCAAAAATGGTGGCACAGTCTGACTAGGAAACACAGTGGGGTACAGGTATACCCGATTCAGGTCCTGAAAGGATGAGATTTTCTGTCCTGGCACCTGGCCTGCCCTGTCCAGGCAGGGAACCCAAATCACAGCCTGGCCCACTGCTGAGTGTAGATCCCAGCCTCACCTGGCCATAGAGGCTGTCCAGAACACCTAAAAATCTGCACTGTTCGGCAACACCAGAGAGACATTATGGCAAACAGAGCTGAGCACCTGTAGAGTAATGCCAGTGGCACCCTTTGGAAAGGGCACTCTGAGAGTGGGTCAGTGTGAGTCAAGACCACAAAAAAAGAGCTTTTCCACGCTTAGCGTGATTCTCCCACTACACTCAGGTAGGGGAGCAAATTCAGTCTCTCCCCCTCCCTGCCCTGACATCCCCTACTGAGGAATTTAGCTTCTGGTCCCTCCCAGCCAAAGCTTGACTGGAAACACCCAGGAGGCTTCTTGGAGCTGGCCCTTCCATTCTACCAGGCAGGGGAACTAATTCAGAATGCCTTTACTGAGCTGAAAGTCTGTCCAAACCACCTGAAAACTGTATATCCCAGTAACACTTGAGCAGACAGTATGGCAGCAGAGATAATCGCTTGCATAGCAAAACCTGTGGCAACATTTAGCCAGGCAACTTGGGGAGCAGGTCAGATTGAATCAAGACCATGAAATAAGATTTTCTGCAGGCTTGGAATTGGTTCCCTGCCTTATCCATGCAGGAAAGCTAATTCACAACCCCACCCACTGCTTAGTGTAACTCCTGGTCCCTCCTGACAAAAAGTCTGGCCAGATCACCTGAAACTGTATACATCCACAATACTGAGCAGAGAGGACGGCAGGTAGAGCTGATTATCTACAGAGCAAAGCCGGTGACACTCCTCAACAAGGGAGCTTGAATGAGTCAGCTTATGTCAAGACCATAAATAAAGAGGCTTTCTGTCCTTGCAGGCAGGGACATTACATTCTCATTACTCCTGGGCAGGGAAACTAATTAGCAGCCCTATCCATGCTGAACAGTCTTCAGCCAGGCTGACCAAAAGACCTAAACAGAACACACAGGAAGCTGCATAGTCCATCTAACACCCTGCGTACCCTGGTAACTGAAAAGAGAGCACAGTCCATGGCCTTCTCTGTCTGCAGAGCAAAACCAGAAGGCCCATTTGGCCATGAAATTCAATGACAGTTTTGCCCGATTCAGGTCTGCAAACAATGAGTCATGAGGCCTTAGGGCCTGCCCTGCTGCCCCACCATGGTAGGGAAGCTCATTCATGGCTCCATCTGCTTCTGAGTATGGTACTTGATCCTGACTGTTTAGTAAGACCAATCAGAAAACCAAGGAATTACAAAGCCCATCCTAAACCTTGTTTGGGCAGGAAACCAACCAAGTAGCCCTATTCAACTCTTCCCAGCAAGTGTCATTTCCCCTTACCTCAGAGCTCAGGCAATGGCCTCACCTCAAAATAAAACCTTACAGCAAGCCTACTTGTCCAAAGATATTACCAGCAGACATGTTCAGAAATCCAAGCTATGCTTAACCGATGAACTGTCTCTGGCAAAGTTTAACTGTTAAGTCTGAAAGAGGAAACTGCTTGTTCAAATGTGAGACACAAATGTAAGAAATCAGTGATCATAAAAAATCTGGTTAACATGACACCACCAAAGAAAACTAATAAAGCTTCAATAACTGACACTAAAGAAATGGAGATCCATGAACTGTCACATGTAGAATTCAGAATCAAAAAAAGAAAAAAAAACACAATTCAGAATAATCCTCTTAAAGTTTAGTGAACTACAAGAACACAGACAATAAGTGAAATAGGAAAACATGCATTAAAAGTAAGTTCAGCAAAGAAGCAGAAACCATAAAAAAGACCCAAACAGAAGATCTAAGAGCTGAAAAGTACATTGAACTTAAGAATCCAATAGAGAGCTTTAAAAGCAGACCACAAAACATCTCAAATAGCCGAAGCGATACTGAAAAAGAAAAGAAAAGCTGTAGGCATCATGATTTGGGACTTCAAGCTATATACAAAGCTGTAGTCATCAAGACAGGACGGTCCTGGCACAAAAACAGACACATAGATCAGTCTGGGAACATAATAGAGAACCCAGAAATTGACCCACAACTATATGGTCACCTGATCTTCAACAAAGCAGGAAAGAATATCCAATGGAAAAAAGACAGTCTCTTCAACAAATGGTGTTGGGAAAACTGGATGCAACAGGCAGAAGAATGAAACTGGACCACTTTCTTACACCGCACACAAAAACAAATTCAAACTGGAAAAAAGCCCTAAATGTAAGACAGAAAACCATCAAAATCCTGGAAGACAACACAGGCAGCAACTTCTTACTAGACATGGTAAACAGAAGCAAAAATGAACTATTTGAACTTCATCAAGATTAAAAGCTTCTTCACATTGAAGGAAAAACAAAATTAAAGGCAACCTAAAGAATGGGAGAAGATATTTGCAAATGGCATATCTGATAGAGGATCAGTATCCCAAATCTATAAGGAACTTATTAGGGTGCTTGGGTGGCTCAGTCGGTTAAGCATCTGTCTCTTGATCTCAGCTCAGGTCTTGATCTCAGTGTACTGAGTTCAAGCCCTACATTGGGCTTCATGCTGGGTGTGAAGCCTACTTTAAAAAAATTATTAAACTCAACACCCAAAAAACAAATAATCCAGTTAAGAAATGGGCAGAAGACATGAATAGACATTTCAAAGAAGATATCCAGATGGTTAACAGACACATGAAAAGATATTCAACATCTCTCACCATCAGGGAAATACAAATCAAAACCACCATGAGATATTACTTCATACCTGGCAGAATGGCTAAAATTAACAACATGGGAGAAAACAGATGTCGGTAAGGATGTAGATAAAGGGGAACACTCTTACACTGCTGGTGGGAATGAAAACTGGTGCAGTCATTCTGGAAAACTGTATGGATGTTCCTCAAAAAGTTAAAAATAGAACCACCCTATAATCCAGCAATTGCATTACTAGGCATTTACCTGAAGGATACAAAAATACAGACTGAAGGGATATGGATACAAGCATCCTGATGTTTATAACATCATTACCAACTGTAGCCAAATGATGGAAAGAGCCCAAGCGTCCATCGACTGATGAATGAATAAAGAAGAGGGTGTGAGGTATGCATCTGTAGATATATATCCCAACAGATATATACATCCCAATGGATGAAGTATATATAGTATATGATATATATAAATGGAATATTACTTAGCCATCAAAAAGAAAGAAATCTTGTGCTAGAGTATATTGTGCTAAGGGAAATCAGTCAAGGAAAGACAAATATCATATCATTTCACTCATATGTGGAATTTAAGAAACAAAACATATGAACATATAGGAAGGGGCAAAAAGAGAGGAAAACAAACAATAAGAGACTTTTTTTTTTTTAAAGATTTATTTATTTAGAGAGAGACAGCAAGCACACATGTGAGGGGCAGAGGGAGAGGGAGAGAATCCCAAGCTGACTCTACCTGAGAGTGAAGCCTCATGTGGGGGTCCATCTCACAAGCATGAGATCATGACCTGAGCTGAAACTAGGAGTTGGATGCTTAGCCGTCTGTGCCACACAGTCACCCTTTAAGCCATAAGAGACTCTTAGTAACAGAGAACAAACTGAAGGTTGGTGGAGGGAGGTGAGTGGGAGATGGTCTAGATGGGTGATTGGTATTAAGGAGGGTAACTGTCATGATAAGCACTGGTGTTGACTTAATTGATGAATCACTGAATTCTACTCTTAAAACCAATATTGCACAGTGTATTAACTAACTGGAATTTAAATAAAAATTTAAAAATTTAATTTTTAAAAAAGCAGACTTGTCCATCTAAAAGAATCAATGATGTATAAGACATTTGCAGCTATCCAATCATAGGAGAAAAAAGTATGAAAAAGAGTGAAGGAAGTCTAATGGATTTATGGGACATAAGGAGACAAAACAATATTCACATAATGGAGATTGCAGAGGAAGGAAAAAAGGGACAGAAATTATTTCTAAAGCAGTAATGGTTGAAAACATCCCAAACATTGGGAGAAACAGACATCCAGATCCATGAAGCCTAAAGGATCTCCAATGTGTTGAACTCATTTGGGGCCACACCAAGACAAATTATAACTAAATTGTCAAAAGAAAGTAAAAAAAAGAATTTTGAAAGCAGCAGGAGAAAAGACAGAAGTTATATATGAGGGAATCTCCATAAGACTACTGGTGGATTTCCTAACAACACTTTTCAGTCCAGGAAAGAATGAGACAACACATTTTAAATATTGAAAAAGAAAAACCTTGTCAATGAAGATGTCTATATTCAAGAAACCTACTCTTTAGAAATGAAGGAGAGATAAAGAATTTCCCGAACAAACAAAAACTGAGTTTATCACCACTGGATCATTCTTATAAGAATCACTAAAAGGAATTTGTTTAATGAAAGTAAAAGGATGATAGTTATCATGAAAATATAAGAAGATGGTCTAAAACTCCATGGTAATAGTAAATATATAGTCAAAGTTAGATTTTGTAATATGAAAATGGTGTCATAATCCACTTATGAGTCTAATTTAAAAGTTAAAGAGCAAACGTAGCAAAAACAATCATAACTATACTAATGTTATTGGATAAACAGCATAAAAAATTTAAAACCTAAAATATAAATAATTAAAATGTCATGAGAAAGAAAAGGAAAAGTGGGAAGTTTAGGAATATTATCGCAGCTATCATTAATTTAAAATAGGGTGTTATAATGTTAGTATATTTTATATAAACCTAGTAGTAACTGTGAGATAAGAGAAAATACATATTGGTTTCTGGCCCTGGTTCCTGGCACAAATCTCCTGAAGCCCTTGTAAATTTCCTACCATAAGAGCACTAGAGCATCCTTTGTTCGAATATCTGGTCTTTGACCCTAGTTCCAGACATGTGATCATAAAACCCTTTTAATTTCTTGGGTAGTAGGAATGTCTTTTGTTTTAATGAGACTTTGGGTGGGGGCACAGATGACTCCTGGATGAGGGCAGATCACTGGAAAGTTATGACTAGAGGCTTGGAATTTTAGTCCTGCCCCCCAACTCTCTTGAGAGGAGAGAATGGGTGAAAATAAAGTTAATGATCAATCATGCCTATGTGATGACACCTTCATAAAAATCCCAATAGCATGGGATTTAAGGAGCTTTCAGTTTGTTGAATACACCCTCATTCCAGGTAGGTCATACACTGCAACTGCACAGGGACAGACGCTTCTGTGCAAAAGAAAGATCTGGCTTTTTCCAGATCTCATCCTTTTGTATCTCTTCATTTGACTGTTCATTTGTTTTTTTTTTTTTAAAGATTATTTATTTGTCAGAGAAGAGAGAGATTGCAAGTAGGCAGAGGCAGGCAGAGAGAGAGGGGGAAGCAGGCTCCCCGCTGAGCAGAGAGCCCGATGTGGGGCTCTATCCCAGGACCCTGAGATCATGACCTGAGCCGAAGGCAGAGGCTTTAACCCACTGAGCCACCCAGGCGCCCCTTGACTGTTCATTTGTAAACTTTATCATATCCTTTAAGAAACTGTAAAATGTGTTTCTCTGAGTTTTGCAAACACATGAAGCAAATCAATCAAAATAGAAGAAGGGGTCACAGAAACCCCTGATTTGTAGTAAAATTGACAGAAGTGTAACTTGGTGGCCTACTACTTATAATTGGTACCTGAAGTGAGGTGGTAATACCTTAGGTAATACTTAAGTGGTACTTAGGTCTTAGCACTGGGTAGATCTGACATTATCTACAAAGTACCAGATAGTACCAGATATAAGTACCAGAGACAAGTTAAATTATAGGATACTCAACAGATGTC
Organism: Procyon lotor; assembly: GCA_028646535.1. Lineage (NCBI taxonomy): Eukaryota > Metazoa > Chordata > Mammalia > Carnivora > Procyonidae > Procyon > Procyon lotor. Next base: position 119,181,306 of record CM053608.1, on the reverse strand, counting down.
ACAGAGAATTGCTTGTTTGATTCGAGGGGGGTGGGGAGGAATGTTCTCCCTTATTGTATATGGGTCTTAGAATAATTTCAGGAACCACAAAGGAAAAACCTATAGTAATTACACAAAATAACATGATGAAGTCATCCTGATAACAAAATACATCAACACACACACACACACCCACACACACACAGCATGATACAAAACAAAGAAAAATGAATCTACAAAATGGCCAGAAACAATTAAAATGCAATAAGTTACTTACCAATAATTACTTTAAATGTAAATAGATTATATTCTTCAATCAAAAGACACAGAATGGCTGAATGTATGAAAAAGCAAGATCTAACAATATGTTGCCTGTAAGAGATGTACTTTACCTTAAAGACTTGTATATATATGGAGTAAAGGATGGAAAAAGATATTTCAAGGAAATAGTAACAACAAAAAAAGCATGAGTAATTTACTTATATCAGACAAAATAGAATTTAAGCTACAAATGATAAGAATCAAAAAGGTCATTAATAATAAATAGGTCAATCCATCAAAAAGATGTAATAATTGTAAATATTTATGCACCCAACACAGGAGCAGCTAAATATATAAAGCAAAAATTAAATTAAAAGGAGAAATAAAAATACAGTAGTAATTGGGGACTTTGATACCCCATTATCAACAATAAATTATCTAGGCAAATAATCAAATTAGGTAATAATGAATTTGAACACCACCGATCAAATGGATCTAATAGACATATACAGAATTTTTTTTTTTTAAGATTTTATTTATTTATTTGACAGAGAGGGATCACAAGTAGGCAGAGAGACAGGCAGAGAGAGAGAGGGAAGCAGGCTCCCCGCTGAGCAGAGAGCCCAATGCGGGGCTCGATCCCAGGACCCTGAGATCATGACCTGAGCCGAAGGCAGAGGCTTTAACCCACTGAGCCACCCAGGTGCCCCACAGAATTTTTTTTTAACAGTAGAATGCACATCCTTCTCAAGTGCACATGGAACATATTCTCGGATAAACTGTATACTATGCCATAAAACAAGTCTCAGCAAACTCTTGAAAATTAAAATCATACTAAATATTTTCTTTGACCACAGTGATATAAAACTAGGTATCAATGTGGCAATTAACCAACACTCTCCTGAAAAACCATTGGATCAAAGAAGAAATGTGCTATGGTGAGTACTGTGAAATGTGTAAGCCTGATGATTCACAGACCTGTACCCCTGGGGCAAATAATACATTATATGTTAATAATAAATAAATACATAAATACATAAATAAATAAGAAAATAAAAACAATACCTTGAAACAAACATAACAAAACTTATGGGATACAACAAAAGCAGTTCTAAAATGGAAGTTCATAGCAATAAACACCTGTATTAAGAAACAAGGTCTGAAATAACATCACTCTAAACATCTAGGAAGCAAAAGACAAATTTGGCCCAATGTTAGTAAAAGGAAAGAGATAATAAAGATGAGAAATAATGAAATGGAGGAAAACAGTAGAAAAGATCAGCCAAACTAACAGTTGATTCTTTGAAAAGATAAACAAAATACAAAACCAGCAAAGGAAAAAATAGAGGACCAAAATAAAAAATTATAAATAAAAAAGGAGACACCACAGAAATAAAAAGTGATTATGAGCAACTATTTGTGAACAAATTGGACAACCTAAAAAAATAATTCTTAGGAACATACAACCTCCAAGACCAAATTGGGAAGAAATAGAAAATTTGAACAGACTATTAATAGTAAGTAGATTAAATCAGTAATCAAAAATCTCCCAAAGAAGTAGAGCCTAGAATCAGATGTCTTTAGTGCCACATTTTATCAAATATTTAAAGAATAAACACCAATTTTTCTTAAACTCTTCAGGAAATAAGAGGAGGAAAAATCCCAAAACTCATCTTTTAAAAAATTTTACTTATTCATTTGAGAAAGAGAGAGAGAAAATGTGCATGAGCCTGGGGTGGGGGGGTGGGTGGGAGTGGGAAGGGTGGTTACAGGAGGAGCAAAGAGAGAGAGAGCATCAGTCTCCCACTTATCAGGCAGCTCAATGCAGAGCTTAGATCCTAGGACCCTGAGATCATGACGTGAGCCAAAGGCAGACGCTTAACTGACGGAGCCTCCCAGGCACTCCAGCCCAAACTCATTTTACAGGACCAGCAGTACTCTAACACCAAGGCCAGAAAAGGACACTACAAGTAAAAGCAAAAAACAAAAACAAAACAAAAAACAAAAAAAAACCCCAAACCACTGCAGACCAATATCCCTAATGAATATAAATGTAGATGGTCTCATAAAATACCACTTAACTGAATGAAGCAGCATAGTAAAAGAATCATTTATCATCATCAAGTGGAATTTATCCCTAGGATGCAAGAACGGTTCAACATGCACAAATCAATTAACATGATATATCACATTAATAAAATGAAAGAAAAAATCATGTTTATCTCAATAGATGCAGAAAAAGCAACTGACAAAATTAACATCTCTTTAGTTAAAAAATTTCTAAGCAGTTAGGTATAGGAGGAGTGTATCTCAGCACAATAAAAGTCATATATAATAGACCCATAGCTAATGTTATATTCATTGGTGAAAGATGGAAATCTCTTTCTCTAAGATCAGAACAAGACAAGGGAGCTCACTCTCACTATTCCTATTCAACATTGTACTGGGAGTCCTAGCCAGAGCAATCAGGCAAGAAAAAGAAAATAAAAGACATCACAATTGGAAAGAAGAAATAAAATTATCTCTATTTGCAGATGACATGATTTTCTATATAGAAAATTCTAGTCTCCACCAAGAAACTGTTAGATCTAATCAACAGATACAGAAAAGTTGCACAACAAAATTAACAATATTAACTATAAAATTAGTAGAGTTTTATATACTAACAAATTATATGAAAATGGTATTAAGATATAAAGATCCCATTTTTACAACAGCATCAGAACAATAAAATATGTAGGAAGAAATTTAACCAAGGAGGTAGAAAGATCTCTATTCTTAAAACTCTAAGACTGACGAAAGAAACAAAAGAAGACACAGATAGGCATCCTATGTCTATAGATTGAAAAAATTAATATTATTAAAATGTCCCTAGTACCCAAAGCCATCTATAGATTCAATGCAATCTCTATCAAGATTCCAATGGGATTTTTTTTTTTTTTTACAGAAGTACAAAACACAATTTTAAAATACATTTGAAACCATAAAAGACCCCAAATAGCCAAAACAACCCTGATAAATGGTATAGTAATAGTATAGTAATCAAAACATTATGGTAATCAAATATTGACCAATAGGACAGGATAGAAAACCTAGAAATATATCCATGCATACATGGTCAACTAATATTTGACAGGGAAATCTGGAACAGTTAATGGAAAACAAGAGTTTCTTCTCAATAGGGGTAGAAAAAGTGGGTATTCATATGTAAAGGAGAAAGCAATACCCCTATTTTCCACAACTCACAAAAGTTAACTCAAAATGGATTGAAAATTTATGTGTAAGACTGGAAACCATGTAACTCCTAGTAGAATATAGGTAAAAAGTTCCTTAACATGGTCTTGACAATGATTTTTTAGATGACTCCTAGAACACTACCAACAAAATAAACAAATGGTACTACATCAAACTAAAAGCCTTCTGCACAGCAAAAGAAATGATCAGCAAAATAAAAGGACTACCTATGGAATGGGATGTATGTCTGATCAGGGGTTAATACCTAAAATTTACAACAAAGTCATATAGCTCAACAGAAACAAAATGATCAAATTTAAAAATGGGCAAAAATACTGACAGCATTTTTTTTAAAAGAATGCTTTTCTTTTAAAGCTTTCTATTAAAAGCTTACATATAGCATATGTAAGAAGTACATAAAAAGGTGCTGAACATCACTATCACCAGGGAAATGAAAATCAAAACCATAATGATATCACATCATGCCTGTTAGAATGGCCATTATCAAAAAGATATGAGATATTAAATGCTGGTGAGAATGTGGGGGGAAATGTAATCCTTGTGCACTGTTCATAAAATTGTACATTGGTAGAGCTACAATGGAAAAGGGTATGGAAATTTCTCAAAAAGCTAAAAATAGACTTACCATATAATCCAGCAGTTCCTCTTCTGGGAATATATCTGAAGGAAACAAAAACACGATGTCAAAAAGATATCTGCATTACCACATTCATAACAGCATTATTTATAATAGCTAAGACATGGTAACAACCTGTGTTCCTCAACAGATGAATAGATAAATAAGTTGTGGTATACACACACACACACACACACAGAGTGGAATATTATCAGTCATTAAGAAGGAAAACTTGACATTTATCACAACATGGTTGGACCTTGAGGGCATTATGCTAAGTGAAGTAAATCAGACAAAGATACTTTATGATCACACATATATGTAGAGTCTAAAAACAAACAATGCTCCCTCACAAAAAAAAAAAAATACCCAAAACACACCAACCCCAAACCAATAGCAAAACAGATTAGATTTGTGGTTAATAGAGGTGAAATGTTGTGGGAAGGAAAATTGGATGAAGCTGGTCAAAAGGTACAAACTTCCAGTTACAAGATAAATAAGTACTAACAATGTAATATACATTATGACTAACGTTGACAACTTCCAAGTATACCATACATTATTGTTAAGAGAATACCTCCTAAGAGTTCTTATCACAAGGTAAAATAGGAAGAAAACCCTTCTTGTGTGTGCATGTTTGCTTTTTCTTTTGTCTATAGTAGATGATGGATGTTAACCGAACTGTGGCAATTATTTCACAATATATGTAAGTCCAAGCGTGCAGTGTATCTTGAACTTGTATTATTTTATAAAATTATATCTCATTAAAACTGAAAAAAATACAAAATGTTCCTTCACAGCATAAGAAACAATAGAACAGGGGTGCCTGCGTGGCTCATTTGGTTAAGCATCTGACTCTTGCTTTCAACTCAGGTCATGATTTCAGGGTCTGGGATCAAGCCTATCATTGGTCTCTTTCAGTACTGGGCATGGAGCCTGTTTAAGCTTCTCTCTCTCTCCCCCTCGGACCCCCACACCTGTTCTCTCTCTCTCTCAAAATATAAAAAGAAGAAAAAGAAAAAAGAAAAAGAAAAAAAAAGAAATGAAGGAGTTCATGGAAGATAGCAGACTAGGAGGATCTTAAGCTGGTCTTCTTCCATGGACATATGGAGATAATAGCTACAACTAGGCAACTAGCTCTGAAAATACCTGAAGACTAGCAGAATAGACTTTCCACAGTTCATCATAGAAAGGAGGCCACAAACATGCTTAGGAAGCAAGACTAACCACAAATGGGAAGGACATCACAATAACGGAGAAGAGGATAAGACCCCACCCAGGTAAGATGAGTCCCCATCTTTGAGTCTGGCTTTGAAAACTGGTGTGACTTAACTTCAATAGCTTTTAAATCAGCATGACTTAGCTCTGTGTATTTTCACAATTAGCAGGCTTAACTCTGGAAGAATTGGAGTGCAGTAGGAAACTGGATCTCCACCCTAAAGACACAGCACAATAAGTAATTTTCCCTGAGACACAGCACATAAGTAAAATTTTAAAAAGTGCCTGGGGTATCTGTGAAGACTTTTTTTTTTTTTTTTACTGATATCAAAACATGGACTGGAGGGGTAGGGATCTTCAGGATATTTCTCCAAGAGCAAAACTGCTATTGGGTGCTATTTCTCCTCCCCTCCCAGCCTACATCGTCAGACACTTCATAGGAGGCAGAGCTAACTCTCTCCACCTAATCTTGCTAGTACCACTTTCCACGTCACAGCCTTCCCCTGCAGACCTGCCCCCACTCAACTTGCCTGCCTTGGCAGGCAGGCAATCCTCTAGTGGGGCTCCTGTTCCACTACTCCTTGTTAGAAGCCCTAGCACAGAACAGCTTCACTCCAAACGACTCCTATCCTGGGGGCAGGACACGCTATCATGCCAGCAGTCTAGCTACCTATATTCCTATACTATATATATATATATATATATATATACATACACACACACACACACACAGTCTAGTCTACCTTTTAGCTGGCTGTGTAGGAAGCAAGCTCCATTTAATGTAATAGCAACTGTGGCAGAAAGGCTGATTGTAGACATCTAATCTGACTACTGGCCCCACCAGCCAACAAAAGCTTCTCAGTTGACCTTACAGGGAGAAAGCCTGCCATTTGGTGTGCCCACAACTGTGGAAGAGAGGCTAATTATAAGACAGCTAGCCTGACTGCTCACCTCACTAACCTCTAAGTCAGCGGCAGCCTAAGACAAAACCCTCAATGGCCCTGGGACCAAGCCCTGTCCGGTGCATGCACAGCAAGCAAAGTGGGGTATTGAAGTCCATTTGGATGAAGTAAATGCAGCTCAGTCATAACAGCAGAACACATGCAGTCCACCTAAAAGACACACCTGGAGCATCTGGTTTTGGTGACCACGGGAGAATATGCTACAGGGCACCGTATGATCTCTTCTACACAAGGCTACCACTTTCAGCAGCAGAAAATGTAGCTGACCTCCTTAATACATAGAAACACACACAGAGAGTGAGACAAAATGAGGAAACAGAGGAATATATCCCCAATGAAATAACATGACAAAATCAAAGAGCTAAATGTAATGGAGATAAGCAATATGTCTAATAAAAAATTCAAAGATACTCACTGGACTCACTGGACTTGAAAAATATGGAAGAACTCAAGAATGTCAACAAAGTGATAGATATTATTTTTAAAAAAATGAGTTAGACATGAAGAATTCAATAACCAAAATAAAACGTACAGGACACAACATCAGACTATAGGATGCAAAAGAACCAAATAGTGACCTGGAAGACAAGGTAATGAAAGCAACTAAGAGAAATAGAAAAAAATAATAAAAAAATGAGAATACGTTAAGCAAACTCAGCAACATTATCATGCATAATATTTCCTTTACAAGGATTCCAGGAAAAGAGTGGGGGTAGAGATAGAGATAGAGAGAGGAGAGAAAAGAGAAGAGAAGAGAGGATAAGATAGAAGAGGACAGGAGAGGAGAGAGATTAACTAAAACCTTGCCTGATTGGGGAAAGGAAACAGACATTCAGGTATAGGAAGCACAAAGAGCACCTAAGAGGAACCTGGGAAGGTCCAAATAGCAAGTCACATAGTAATTAAAATGGCAAAAATAATGATAGAGATATTTTTAAAGCAGCAACAGAAAAGAAAAAAGTTACATTCAAGGAAAACCTCCTAGACTGCCAGTTGATTTTTCAGTAGAAATGAGAGGTTCAGAAGGGAGTGGCATGCTATATTCAAAGTGCTGAAAGAAAAAAGCTGCAACCAAGGATACCCAGTAAAATTATCATTCAGAACAGGAGAGAAAGAGAGTTTTCCAGACCAAAAAAAAAAAAAAAAAAAAAAGGTACAAGTTTATTACCACTAAACCAGCATTATAAGAAATGTTAAAGGGAATTCTATGAGTGGAAAGAAAAGGCCATAATTAGAAGAAAGTATGAAATTAAAATATTTCACAGGTAAAAGCAAGCAAATAGTAAAGGTAGTAGTATAATTAATTATGAAGCCAGTATTAAGGTTAAAACCCAAAAGTGGTAAAATCAATTATATCTATAAAAATAAGTCAAGGGACACATGAAATAAAAAGATGTAAAATATGACATATATAAAATGTGGAAGGTTAAGTAAAAAATTAGTGCTTTAGAATATGTTCAAAATTAAGCAACCATCAACTCAGCATAGAAAATTATATGCATAATGTTACATATTAACCCAATGTACCATAAACCTATAGCAGACATACAAAAAGTAAAGAGAAAGGAATACAAGCATAACACTAAAGAAAGTTACCAAACTACAAGGGTATAGAGCAAAAAAGAACAGAGAAAAACTACAAAACTACCAAAACAACCAGAAAACAATTAAAAAATGGCAATACATTTATACCAATACAATGATTACTTTTATTTTTTTATTTTTTTAAAATTTTTATTAACATATAATGTATTATTTGCCCCAGGGTACATGTCTGTGAATCGTCAGGCTTACACATCTCACCGCACTTAACAGCACATACCCTCCCCAATGTCCACACCCCACAATGATTACTTTTAAATATAAACGTATTAAATGCTCCCCAAAAGACACAGGGTAACTAAATACATAAAAAACAAGGCTCACCTACATGCTGACTACAAAGGACTCAATTCAGTCCTTAAACCACATATAGACTGAATGTGAGGGGCTGGAAAAACACACCACGCAAATGGAAGCAAGAGCAACAAGCCAGAGTATCAGCACTTACATTAGACAAAATAGACTTTAAAACAAAGACTGTAGCAAGAGACGAAGAAGGGCACTGCATAATGATAAAAAAGGATCATCCAACAAAGAATATAACAATTGTAAAGATCTATGCACCCCACTTAGGAGTACCTAAATATACTAAAGCAAACAATAGACATAAAGAAAGAAATTTACAATAATCCAATAATAAGATGTGACTTCAATAATTCACTCACATCAATGGAGAAATCATCCATACAGAAAATCATTAAGAAAAAGGCCTTTGAATGACAAATACCAGATGGACCTAAAAGATATATATAGAATATTCCATCTAAAAACAGCAAAATACAAATTCTTTTCAAGTCCACATGGAACATTCTCCAGGATAGATCATATTAGGCCAAAAACAAGTCTTGATACATTTAATATTATTGAAATATCACGCAACTTTTCTGATCACAGTGGCACGAAAGTAGAAATACAAGAAAAAAATCTGAAAAGAACACAAATACATGGAAACAAAATAATATGCTACTACAAAAATAAGAGGGTTAACCAAGAAATTAAAAAAAAAAAACCATGGAGACAAAGTACACATAATGGTTCAAAGTCTGAGATGCATCAAAAGCAGTTACAAGATGGAATTTTAAGTGATACAGGCCACCTCAAGAAATAAGAGAAATCTCAAATAAACAATCTAACCTTACATTTAACAATAACAACCTTACAGTTGTTAAGTGTCTGCCTTCGGCTCAGGTTATGGTCCCAGGGTCCTGGGATTGAGCCCGGCATCAGGCTCCCTACTTGGTGGGAAGCCTGCTTCTCCCTCTTCCATTTCCCCTGCTTGTGTCCCCTCTCTGGCTGTGTCTCTCTGTCAAACAAATAAATAAAATCTTAAAAAAAAAAAAAAAAAAAGAAAAAGAAAAACCAAAGCCCATAGGTAGAAGAAAGGAAACACTAAATATTAAAGTAGAAATAAATGAAATATAGACTAAAGCAAATAAAACAGATCAATGAAACCAAGAAATGGATCTTTAAAAAGATAAAAAGATAAATAAAAATTGATAAACCTTTAACCAGACTCATCAAGAAAAAAAGAGGGGCGCCTGGGTGGCTCAGTCGTTGATCGTCTGCCTTCGGCTCAGGTCCCGATCCCAGAGTCCTGGGATCGAGCCCCGCATCAGGCTCCTTGCTCAGCAGGGAGCCTGCTTCTCCCGCTACCATTCCCTCTGCTTGTGTTCCCTCTCTCGCTGTGTTTCTCTCTGTCAAATAAATAAAATCTTTAAAAAAAAAAAAAAAAGAGAGGACTGAATTAAAATAAGAAATGAAGGGAGAGAGGGATGCCTGGGTGGCTCAGTTGGTTAAGCAGCTGCCTTCGGCTCAGGTCATGATCCCAGGGTCCTGGGATTGAGTCCCATATCAGGCTCCTTGCTCAGCGGGTGTCTGCTTCACTCTCTGCCTCTGCCTGCTTGTGTTCTCTCTTTCTCTCTGACAAATAAATAAAAAAAAAAAAAAAAAAAAAAAGAAATGAAGGGAGAAAAACAGCAACCAACAACAAAGAAACATAGAGGACTCTAAGAGAAAACTCTGAAAAATAATATGCCAACAAATTGGACAAATAGAAGAAATGGATAAATTCCTAGAAACATATAATCATCCAAAACTGAACCAGGAAGAAACAGAAAATTTGAATAGAGTAGTTACTAGTAATGAAATTGAATGGGTAATCAAAAAATTCCAATCAAACCAAAGTCCAGGAGCAGATGGCTTCACAGATGTATTCCACAAACATTTAAATATTAATACCTATTCTTCCCAAACTATTCCAAAATATAGAAGAGGAAGGAAAAATTCAAAATTCATTCTATGAGGTCAGCATAACTCTGATAAAAAAAACTAGATACACACAAAAGAGAAAACTATAGGGCAATATCTGATAAACATAGGTGCAAAATTTCTTAACAAAATATTAGGAAAACCAATACCAAGAAAACAGTAGAACATCATTTATCATTAAGTAGGATTTATTACAGGGATGCAATATTTGCAAATTGATCAATGCACTGTATTACATTAATAAGAGAAAGGATAAAAATCATATGATCATCTCAATAGTTGCTGAAAAACATTTGACAAAATAGTATATCAATTCATGATTAAAAACTCTCAATAAAGTGGGTTTAGAGAGAACATACCTTAATAAAATAAAAGCTTTATATTACAAACCAGAGCAAACATCATAGTGAATGGAGAAAAAACAGACCTTTTAAACTAAGATCAAGAACAAGGCAAAAATGTTCCCTTACTACTTTTATTAACATAATACTGGAAGTCCTAGCTGCAAATCAGGCAAGAGAAATACATGATAGGCATCCAAACTGGCAAGGAAGAAGTAAAACATTCACTATTTGGAGATGACATGATACTACACATAGAAAACCCAAAAAAACTCCACTGGAAAACTGTTAGAAGTGATAAATGAATTTAGTAACGTTGCAGAATAGAAAATTAATATACAGAAATCTGTTGCATTTCTAGACACTAATAACAAGGTGGCAGAAAGAGAAATTAAGAAAGCAGTTCCATTTACTGTTGCATCAAAAAGAATAAAATACCTAGAAATAAACGTAGCCAAAGAGATGAAAGATATGGACTCTGGAAACTATAAGATACTGATAAAAGAAACAGATGATGCCCCAAGAAATGGAAAGATATTCTATGTTCACGGACTCAAAGAAATAATATTATTAAAATGTCCAAAGTACCCAAAGAAATCTTCAGATTCAAAGCAATCCGTATCAAAATACCAACAGCATTTCTCATTGAATTAGAACAGATAATCTAAAATTTGCAAGAAGTCACAAAGAACCTGAAAGCCAAGCAATCTTGAGAAAAAAGAACAAAGCTGGAGTATCATAATCCCAGATTTCAAGATATACTACAAAGCTGCAGTAATCAAAATATATGATGCTGGCATAAAAATGGACACAGATTAATGGAACAGAATAGAGGGTCCAAGAAAACCTTTACTTATGGGGTTAATACAAAGGAGGTAAGAATATATAATGGGAAATATATTAAATGGTGCTTGGAAAACTGGACAGCTACATGCAAAAGAATATAACTGGACCATTTTCTCACACCATACACAAAAATGAACTCAAAATTGATGAAGGACCTAAATGTGAGACCCGAAACCATAAAACTCCCAGAAGAAAACATAGGCTTGGATGTTTTGACATTACCCTTGATGACATTTTTCTACATAGGTCTCCTCAGGCAAAGGAGCCATAAGCAAAATTAAACTTTTGGGACTACAGCAAATAAAAAGCTTTTTTGCACAACAAAGGAAACCATCAACAAAAGGAAAGGCACCCCACTGAATGGGGAGATATTTACAAATGATCTATCCCATAAGGGGTTAATATCCAAAATGTATAAAGAATTTATAAAATTCAATACCTAAAACCCCCCAATAGATGGTATTAAGCTGAGCGACATAATTCAGACATAGAAAGACAAATACCATATGAATTTATTTATGTAGGTGTGCTGACCACACTGACTCTGTCTTTATCCCTCTTATTTTTTCATGTCAACTCAATGACCTCTGCTGGGGCTATGTGATCCAGGCCCATTGGAGATTAATATACATACCGTAGAAATGCCTGCCGAGGCTGGAATGTGTGAAGGCTTGCTTTGGCCCTCCACAAATTTGTTAAAGATAACATAGTAGCTCTTCTTCTGAGGCACGAATGGCACCACAAGCTCTAATTAAAGGTTAGCTGTCAATTAAGTGCACAAAAACCCTTCAATTTCACTGCAGTGCCCTCCTGTGCATTCCCTGGCTCTATAAAATCTGCCAACTAAGGTCAGGACTTTGCAGAGAAGAGCCGGACAATTCTGGATCCTCGTCTACCTGATCCCCCTTATAAGGAAGTTACCCTGAATAAAACTAAAATACATAGGATTGCCTGCTTCATTTTTCAGTCTCAAAGTACCTTCTCAGTTTGAGGGATAACTTACAGCCCCTCCTCCATCTTTTAACAATTGGTGAGCCAAGCCAGGAGACCCAAAGTGAAACAAGCCTGGCTAAAGGGTCCGGGCTAGGGGAAAGTCTGTTGTCCACGGAGGAAATCCCAATTGTTGAGGGGGGGGGGGGGGGGATCAGGCTGACCAACCACCACCATGTGGGGAGATGTGGCCAGGTTTTTTGAGCATCTGGGACCAGTGCATGCATATGGAGATAACTCAGATATTCCACACAAAATGGTAGAGAAAAGGAAATGGAAAAGAGCAAGTGAATAAGCTGTTGCAACGATAATTCAGCCATTGCTCCGGGCATTATGAGATGCCATAAAAAAGGAATTAAAAGAGACCGTGCCTTGAGAGCTATCGCCCTATCTTCTTGCTTGTAACAAGTAACAAAAAAATCTCTGCTTCCAGCATTTCATTTGGTCATGTTCAGTTGAATGCACCCCAAGCCGCAATCCCTTTGAGGTCAGCTGCAAATGTTGGTGACCCACGAGAGGCACGTGGTTTGTGTTGCCTGCATTATCTGAGAGCTGGAGTTGCAGCAGTTGGCAACAGCAGCTTGCACAGGCTCTGGGCAATTGGCCACCAGAGGTTCAAGACTAGGAACATTCTGCTTGGTGCCTATGGACCCGAGAGGGGAAGTGGTCCCCTTGAATAATCCTTGTTCAGCAGAGGGAGGAGCTACAGCTCTGCTGCAACAATTAGTGCTCCTGTCTTGTTAATTGCAAAGATTAAAGGCAGGCTTGGGAAAGGGTTTTAAGAGAAAGGCTCCTCTGATAAATGCCCTAAGGGATTAAATGCTGCTCAAGGGAGCCTAGAAATTGCCAGGTAAAGGAGGTCAAAAGAAAGGTTTTTAAGATTATACTGAAAATGATTTTAACGCGCAAATGGCCTAAGTGAAGAGCCTTTAAAATATTAGGTAATTACTGTATTTGCACATCCAACTTGAGAAAGCTGGCTGTTAAACTAAACAATTTGAGGGGGATGTGTATTTTGATTGGTATTTGGAATCTTCTAAAAATAAGGACAGGGTACTATTCACACAAGAAACTAAGATGTACCCCTGAGGAAAGCAGCAGATTGAGGAAGATGTAATCAGACGTGTAGATGAGCCTGTGTCATTTTTGTTGCAACCCAGCTCTTTGAGGAATTGAAAGTGACTTTATTGATCTTACAAAATGTTACAAAGCTAGAAATGCAGTATTTCAGTTTATCTAGTCCTTTACTCATCCCAAAACTTCCCTTATTTATCTTAAATGGCTTGTAAATTATTGGCATTAGGAAAAAAAAAGTCCTTCTTGGAAAATTTTGCCTTGTTTCTGTCTCTTAATCTTGTCTTTGAAATGTGAACACAGCCCTCAGTAACCTGAGACTGAAGGGGAAAAAAATGGGCAGGTTGGGGGCGGGGGGCTTTTTTAATGCAGACTGCTAGAAAGCTCTTGTGCCAAACTCGAGTACAATTTCAGGATTAAGTCCAGGGACAAATACGAAGATTGAAAATCTCTGCAAATATTAGTAACTATAGGGTCCTTACATCTGTCTCTATGTGTATCCATATATGTATGTTATAGCTATGAGATACTTTTCTACCTTTGATGGTATTGCTGAAATTAATTCGTAAACGAGCTCTACATAGTTGGTTCAAAGGCAGGCACTTGCAAGGATTGAGCGTTCTAAAATTCAGAAGGATACAAACTACCCCAAATTTTTGTTCAGGCTCACGTGATCTCGGATAATCTCTGGTAAATTAAAGTTTAACTCCGTTGGTTTAACAAATAGGTTGAATAGATAAAAAGGTTTGTAGGTAAATTTTTAAATAACTTCCAAAATCTAATGATAAATTGTTTTGAATTCATTGGATATTGAAGTCTTTTCCAAGTAAGATAAAATACTGAACCACTGACTACTAACGTAGGTTTATATGCCTTTGCGTTACAGAAACTAACAAAAAATTTGAATCTGTTAGTAAACATTTTATGCTTTATCAGAAGATCGTACTATGGAAAGGCACATTTCTAGAAATAATGAAATGTATTCATTAATTTGCCAATCTAGAAAATTCTGGTATAAATTTCCAATTGGTTACTATTTAGTTTTCACAAAAATTTAAGGCTTGTAAGCACTAAAAGTTCTAAAAAATACAGTTAGATTACTAGTAACAGCAGGGAAACCAAATCTGTATGCAAAGAGAATAAGATGTATGTTTTTGATAAGAAAGGAAGAGGAATGGAAATACATTTTGTTGAGGGAAAAGAAAGGAGTTTCATCCTATGAGTATCTGTTTACACAGAGGGAGACCTTAGGACAATCTAAACGAAAGAGTTGCAGAAAGTTTGTGAGAAAAGAATCTTTGGAACAGAATTTTATGAATGGTCACAAGTAAGCTTGGAATTGTCACCAGCTAGACCCCAAGGTCTGACCTTACTGCCGACCTCTTGCTTGTGCTCACTAAACTGTGCCTTATGTTTTTTCCTTTAGCTCTTCTTTCTCGTTTACCTATTAACCCAGGCAAATGAAGCCTGAAACCATCCCTCAGGTGATGGCAATTGGGCTGACAAGCTCTCCCACGGGCCCAGATCATCCAGACTTTGTGAGTTAAACTCCCCATCTTGTGCCTGCACAGATGGACCAGAGAATGACTCCTGGAATAACCAACAACTGCTTCCACCTCATTAAAATACTAAAATCTGCACCTGAGGAGGAGCCTCAGTCTCATTTACATAACATACAATGTACGTAGAAGTATGGTTCCTTAAGGCTCGTGCATGACCTTATGCCAGGCTCTCCGTACGGATGACAAAGCTTCTCTATCTAAATATTCACCCTAACCCTAAATAAAAGGTACCAATTTCATCCTCTCTAAGGTGTCATGGCTTTGGCAGTGATTCCCAGTGATCTCCTTGCTTGTTGCAAATGAAGTTTTCTTTGTGGAGCAAATCATGTGGTATAATTCCTGTGACACTCCAAGAGGCAAAGTCAAGTTGGTTCAGTTACATGATGAATGAATTTTAATATCAAAAGTATGATAGTATAAGATTAGAATTTGGTTTTTCTCTCTGTTAAAATGACAAAGTTTTTTGTTTTTTGAGTTGTTTGGTCTGCTCTTGATAGAACACTGTAATTAAAGGTTTTTCTTTATCTGCCTAGAAAAACAGTTTATAATGATTTGTCTTTCTCAGGTTCTCAATTAAAGTTAAAAATTCTCAATATTAGAAGAGCTAAAATTTGCTAAGAACCATGTAACCAGCCTTTAGAAGCTTTTATTTCTGCTTTGGTTAAACAGATTACTTTTTGCAATGATCTGTGATGCTATTTAGGTATGTGCTTTAAAACCTTCTGATATTTTTAACAAACTTCTCAAAGTTCAAAGTTTAAATGAAGTCTTTTTGACTAATTAGGCTTGTTCATTTGGCATGTTAAGTTACATGGGAAACACTGTCGAAGAAGACATAATAAACCTCCTTAGATTATATTGTTTAGATAAATGCTATAACTTCTGTAGAAATTACATAAGACCCCTAAGATTTTGATATGTCCTGGACTACCATCATCACTTATAATTATTGAAGTGTTGTGTCACAGAAATAATCAAATTTTCCTTGTCAACTGCATTAAAATGAACACTCATCAGATCTTTAACCATAGCTATTTTTTTTTTCTTTTAAGAGGGGGCAGGAGGTAGGGTCAGAGGGAGAGGGAGAGAGAGAATCTTAAGCAGACTCCATGCCCATCTTGGAGGCTGATGTAGGGCTTAATCTCACAACCATGAGATCATGACCTGAGCCAAAATCAAGAGGCAGACACTTAACTGACTGAGCCACACAGGTGCCCCAAACGATGACCATTTTTCAGTCTTTTATCATTTGAAGTTATTGTCCTAATGCTCTTGCAACGTCTTCAGGGAGATTCATGGAGAGGACTTTTGATGAATACAAGTTTCTGACACCCTTAAGATCATGCTACTAACCTGGTTAAGATTTCTGGAACTAATGGACAAACTGCATTCAAACAGAACAGGGAATTAGTAACATGAAACTAAATGAATTTAAGATGATTATAGTTTTTATGACACTTGTTTGAAACACTGCTGGTTCTCTAATATTTGCTCTTTTTTTTTTTTTTAAATTAATTTTTATTAACATATAATGTATTATTTGCCCCAGGGTACATGTCTGTGAATCTTCGGGCTTACACATTTCACAGCACTTAATAGCACATACCCTCCCCATTGTCCACA
>CM053608.1:119146246-119164209 GCA_028646535.1 Procyon lotor | reverse complement strand
CTGCTCCTAGAATTGCTGTTCTTATTCTCTTCTCTCTGCTGTTGCGTTTGCTGGCTTTTAGAGTGATTTCCTCCTCTTTAGCTGGACTTCTGATTCCCAGGGCTCTCTGTGCCTCCTACACCTCCGCCATCTTGCCCCCACTCTCTAATATTTGCTCTTTTGTATTTAAAAAAAAATTTATCTTTTTCTCCCTACCTCATTCCTACATGAATCAGAAACTCTCAGAGAGTATTCTTTCTTTTATGGCAACTACAGTTACTTACATAGGTTTAATAAGAATCTGTACTCTTCGTAGCAGAACACCATTGGAAACATTGGTCATATTACCAGGGCTTTGACTGGAATGTCTTAATTGAGATAGATATGCATAGACTCCGATATGGTCAGATTAAAGGAACTGCAGTTGACTTTATGGAGCCAGTATGACTCCTTGAAAAAAAAAATCAGCCTTGTACCTTGCTTAAAGGGTTCCCAGGAAACTTAACAGTTAAGGGAGGCCCAGGAGTCTCAGGATTTTGAAAACTTCGAGAAAAAGGAAGTAACCCAAATCTATAGATATTGAAGGCAAATCTGATGGCAAGTATCTGGCTTGGCTTCTTAGCTCTAAAAGGCTGAAAAAAGCTCAATCCTTATAAAAAGTTTCAGCAAAGAACATTTAAAAGAACCTGTATGGTCAAACACTTTTTTTCTGCATTTATGTAGAAATTAGACCAAGTTTGTTAAAAGTGAACTTGTTTTACGAACAAATTAGTCTTAATTTGGGTATCTTTGATAGAAATAGGGTTATTTTAGAAAAAAAAATGATTTTTCAGGAACATACATTTATGAGTGTTAGATTCTAGTTCTGATGAGTTGTTCACTTATAAAACTGGGCTGGATCCTGAATCTTTATGGATTCCTGCATATCTGGCTAATTTTCTACCCGTTTGCACACTATATAGACCTGACTTTGCAAAAATGTTTGAAATGAATGTAAGGTAGTATAAGGTAGTTTAAGGTTTTGATTTGTATTTCCCTGATGGCTAGTGATGGTGAACATTTTTTTATGTGTCTGTTAGCTATTTGTATGTCTTCTTTGGAGAAGTGTCTGTTCATGTCTTTTGCCCATTTCTTGGCTGGATTATTTGTTTTTTGGGTGTTCAGTTTGAGAAGTCCTTTATAGATCTTGGATACCAGCCCTTCAACTGTAATGTCATTTGCAAATATCTTCTCCTATTCCACAGGTTACCTCTTAGTTTTGCTGACTGTTTCCTTTGTTGTGCAAAAGCTTTTAATCTTGATGAAATCCTAGTGTCAAAAATTAACAGGACAGGGAACAACAAATGTTGGCAAGGATATGGAGAAAAGGGATCCCTCCTACACTGTTGGGAGGAATGCAAGCTGATTCAGCCCCTCTGGAAAACAGTATGGAAGTTCCTCAAGAAAATAGAGCTACCCTATGATCTTCTAGGTATTTACCGTGAAGATACAGATGTAGTGAAAAGAAGGGGCAAATGCACCCCAATGTTGATAGCAGCAATATCCACAAGAGCCAAACTGTGGAAGGAGCTAAGATGCTCTTCAACAGATGAAAGGATAAAGAAAATGTGGTGTGTGTGTGTGTGTGTGTGTGTGTGTGTATAAAATGGAATATTACTCAGCCATCAGAAAGGATGAATACCTACCATTTGCATTGACATGAATGGAACTGGAGGGGATTATGCTAAGTGAAATAAGTCAAGCAGAGAAAGACAATTATCGTATGGTTTCACTTATATGTGGAACATACGGGAATGGAGGGAAAACTGAATGGGAAGAAGTTAGAGAGGGAAACAAACCATGAGTGATTCTGGACTTCTGGAACCAAACTGAGGGTTACAAAAGGGGAAGGATGGAGAGAATGGGGTAACCACGTGATGGATATTAAGAAGGACACATGTAGTGATGAGCACTGGGTTCTACACAACGAATGAATCATTGAACACTACCTCAAAAACTAGTGATTTACTATATGCTGGCTAACTGAACATAAAAAAAAAAAAAAAAACAAAGTACATTTCAAAACTGTACTTGTCAAAATGGTATGGCATTGTTATTAAAAAAGACACAGAGATTAATAAAACAGAAAAGAGAGCCCACAAATAAACTTCTGCATATTTGGTCATTAAATTTATGATAAAGTTTCCAAAAACATATAGTGGGGAAAGGACAGTTACTTCAATAAACAGTGCTGGAAAAACTTGACAGCCTCATGCAAAATAATTAAATTAGGACCCTTTCTATCACTCTACACAAAAATTAACTTAAATTTTATTAATGACTTGAATGTAAGACCTGAAACTGGAAAACTGTAATAGAACACCAAAACCAAAGGCAATGAAAAAGCAAAAGTGAACAAGTGGGAATATATCAAACTACAATGATTCTGCACCACAAATGAAATCATCAAGAAAAGATAAAAATCAACCTATTGAATTATAGGTTATTATATTGAATTATATATGAATATATATTGAATTATATATGAAATCATATATCTTATAAGGGCTTAATATTCAAGGTATATAAAGAAGTCATATACTCAATAGCAAATACATAAGCAAAAGAACTAAATAGACTCTCTTTCAAGGCCAACAAGTACTTGAACAAGTGCTCAACATTGCTTATCATTAGGTAAATACAATCAAAATCACGATGAGATATCTGTTTACCTGTTAGAATTGCTGTCATCAAAAAGATAGCTAACAAGTGTTGTGAATGCGGAGAAAAGGGTTAGCCCCTGGGAATCCTTGTGCAACATAAGTGGGAACATAAATTGATTCAACTGCTATGGAAAACAGTGTGGAAGTTCTTCAAAAAATTAAAATAGAGCTACCATAAGATCCACCGAATCTGTTTCTGGGTATACATGACTTCATGTCTTTTGGATGTAGATATCTGCATCCCCATATTTATTGCAACATTATTGCAATAAATGTTGCAACAACTGCCAAGCCATATAGAAAACCAAAGTATTATTGACGAATGGATGAAGATGGTATATTACACACACACACACACACACACACACACACACACACACACACAGAGTGGAATATTATTCAGGCATATAAAGAGGGAAATCACACCATTTGCAACAACCTGGATCGATCTTGGGGGCATTATGCTATATGCAGTAAGATAGAAAAATATGCATTGCATGATCTCACTTATAAGCGGATTCTAAAAAAAGCCAAAATCATATAGACAGAAAACATCATTTTTTGCCAGATGTGTGTGGTGAGTGATGGTGCAAAAGTGGTCAAAAGATACAAATTTCCAGTTATAAGATAAATAAGTTCTGGGAATGTAGTGGACAACATGGTGACTATACTTAATAATAGTGCACTTTATATTTCAAAATTAAGAGAGATAGATAATCTTATAAGTTTGCATCACAAGGAAAAAAATCTAAGTACGTGAGGTGTTGGATTTAACTAGACTTATTGAAGTAATCATTTAAAAATATATACATATATCTAATCATTATGTTGTATGTCTTAATACAATGTTATATGTGAATTATAGCTCACTAAAAATGGATAAAATAATGTATCTCACTCTAGCAACCCATACCAATCAAAAAAGCCTTGGAAAATTAGGAATAGAAAGAAGTTTCCTTTATCTAATCAACACATACAAAAAACCATGGCAACTCTTTTACTTGATAGTGAAACACTGAAGTCTTTCCTATTGAAATTAGAGATAAGAAAATACATACTGGAATTCCCAGTTGATGCAATAAGGCAAGACAAAGAAATAAAAGATATATAGGTTGGAAAGGAAGGACTAAATCTTTTATTCAATGTAAATGCTATAATGTTATAAATTGTAAAGCCAGTAGTAAATAGATGCATTTTAAGATAAAAAAATATGCTTGGTAAAATCATGAAATACAAGGTTTAGATACAAAAGTAATTCAATACTAATAAATAGGACAGAAAATAAAAATAGCTAAACACAAATTAATATATATCATAGGATCCTGTTTTTTTTAATTAAAAAAAATTTTTTTTTTAAAGATTTTATTTATTTATTTATTTGACAGGAGAGAGATCACAAGTAGGCAGAGAGGTAGGCAGAGAGAGAGGGGGAAGCAGGCTCCCTGCCAAGCAAAGAGCCCGATGCAGGGCTCGATCCCAGGACCCTGAGATCATGACCTGAGCCGAAGGCAGAGGCTTTAACCCACTGAGCCACTCAGGTGCCCCAGGATCCTGTTTTATATGAAGTTAAAAAACAAGGGAAACTTAAAGTATATTATTAAAAGTCATGGTACTTACTTTTGAGAAACAGGGATGGGGCATTTGGATCTTTCTAGAGTGCTAGCAATGCTCTATTTCTTGATTGAGATGGAGGTTTTACAAATGTTTACTTCATGATAGTTGAGCTGCAATGTTTTGCACACTTATCTCTATGTTAAAATTAAATATAATTATTGAACACTACATCTGAAACTAATGATGTACTATATGTTGGCCAATTGAATTTAAATAAAAAAATTATAAAGTCACATAGGCCAGTTTAAAAGCAAAGATGGCTATAAATAGAATTTAAAATATATATAATTTTGGTTTCAGAAACGTTCAATTATTTAAATCCAACAAAACAAAACCAACCAACATTAATTTGTCACCACGCAAGTTCACCAAATTGTGTCAAGAAACTACATAATAATGCAAGGATGTACAAACCAAACGTGGGCAGAGAAGTAGTGCTAGGAGTGATGTCACAAAGATGACAACATAAGTCGTTTCTGATGCCACTCCCCCCCTAAGAAAAACAACTAACAACTATTTACAGAGAAGACACCACTGAGAGAATCTCAGAAAGTGGGAGTGAAGCTGAAGCAACTCCAGCAAAATAAGACCAAGACAGACTGCATTAAAGTGGTAAGAAAAATGGTTAAAAGCTGACTGCATTGATAGTCCTCTAGGCCCGTGCAGAAGAAGTCTCCCTTGAGGGGCACCTGGTGGCTCAGTCGGTTAAGTGTCTGCCTTCAGCTCAGGTCATGATCCCAGGACCCTGGGATCGAGCCCCGAATCGGGCTCCCTGCTCAGTGGGGAGTCTGTCTCTCTCCCTCCTACTACCCCTGCTTGTGTTCCCTCTCTCGCTGTGTCTGTCTTTGTCAAATAATAAAGAAAATCTTAAAAAAAAAAAAAGAAGTCTCCTTGAGTCTATGATTCCTCCAGGAGGAAAAGACAGCCTAGGTGTTGCATACTTGCCCCCAGTATTGTGGGTCA
Source organism: Procyon lotor (assembly GCA_028646535.1). Classification (NCBI taxonomy): domain Eukaryota; kingdom Metazoa; phylum Chordata; class Mammalia; order Carnivora; family Procyonidae; genus Procyon; species Procyon lotor. Next base: position 119,158,951 of record CM053608.1, on the reverse strand, counting down.
TTTCTTGGGAGACACTACTCTGGTTTTGCCCCCTGGGAATAGCAGAGGAATCTGCTATGTTCAACCACTGCGGATTTCTGATTGAGAAGGGGAGGGGCTTGCAAATGCCAGCATTCAGATTGGCAAACCCTCTTCCAATATACAGACCCCATTAATAGTCCAAAAATAAGTCATGCTCATCTACGGAACCAAGTTAGTGGCCCAGTCTGAGCAGGGAACTTTGTGGGAATAAAGGTATGCCTTATTCAGGTCCTTAAACAAGGAATTTTGCCAATCTTAGAGTACAGTCTTCTCATTCTCAGGTAGAAAAACCAAATATAGTCACTCCTGCTATGGAGTAAGCATGGCTCCCAGCTCCAAACCAAACAGAAAGCCTATTTGGGAAATTTGGAACTTGCCTGAAGAGGGCCCTCCCAGTCACACTCAGGCAGGAGAATTAAGTCCTCACCCCGTCTGCTGCAGAGCATGGCTCCTAGCTCCATCTGACAGAAGGGCTACTGGGAACACCTGGAAGCTGCTATAACCCAGCAGTGCTTGAGCCACGAGACATGTGGGCAGAGCTGATCACACTCAGAGCCAAGTCAATGGCCCTCTTCAGCCAGGGATCTTAAGGCATGGGACAGCTTAAGTTAAGATCTGAAAGAGCCTTAGCAGCTCAGGAGCTGCTTCTCCAGCTGCACCCAGAGAAGAAAACAAATTCATAGACCCCCTTGTTTCTGAATACAAACTGAAGCTCACCTTACTGGGGAACATTACAGAGCATTTGAGAAGCTGCATCACCCATCAAATAAACATGCATACAGTGGAACTTGAGCAGAAAGCACGGTGGCAGTTCCTGTCCTTAGAGCAAAACAGGGGGCCTCACCTGACCAGGATACTTATTGAACACTTTTGCCTCCCAGGTTCCCAAACAATGAGCTGTGCAGATATTGGGATCTCTCTTGCTGCCCTATGTCAGGGAAGCTAATTCATAGCTCCATGTACTGCTGAGTAAAACATCCAGAGTTCTGACCATTAATTAAGGCTGGTGAGAAATCTGGGCAACTTTAAAAATGATCTTACAGCCTTACGTGGGTAGGAAACTAAGCTAGCAGCCCTTGATAGCAGTGCTGAGTGAGTGGCATATTCTCCCCTTCCCATGTCTCATTTCAGAGATTGAACAGTTGCCTTGCTCAAATACATACCTTAATAACATACCCCTCCTACCCAAGAACATTACCTGAAGGCACATCTAGAAACCCAAATTAAGTTGACTGGAGAAGAACAGTCTCTGCAAAAACAAAGCTACACTTTTCAAAGAATATACCATTTACTCAAATGCACAGACACCAATATAAGAAATTGAGGATATGAAAAAAAAAATCAGGTAAAAATGATATCAAAGGAAATTAATAAATCTCTAATAACAGACCCTCAAAATGTGGAGATCTAAGGATGGCCAGACAAAGAATAGGATAATCCTGTTACAGAGTTCTTGTGAGCAACATGTACAGATAACTAAGTGAAATCAGGAAAACAAACAAAACAAGAAGTTCAAGAAAGAAATAGAAGCCATAAAAATGAAAATAAACAGAAATTTTAGGGTTAGAAAATACAATAACTTAAGAATTCAATAGAATGCTCCAAAAGCAGACTTGACAGAAGAACTTATGGAGCAGAATGTAAAGAAAAACATTTGCAGTATGAGAATTCTGGAAGAAAATGACAAAGAGAAGAGAAAGTATATTTAGATCAATAATGGCTGAAAATATACAATCCTTAGGAAATAGATATCCACACACAAGAGGCCCAAAGAACCCCAAATAAGATGAATAGGGCTACAAAGAGCCACAGTATTATTAATTTATCAAAAATCAATGATGAAGAAAGACTTGTGAAACCAGCAAGAGAAAAGAGGGATATTATGTACAACCCCCAAAGGCTATAGACAGATTTTTCACAGAAACTTTTCAGACCAGAAAAACATAGGATGACATATTCAAAATATTGTGGAAAAAGTCATCAACCAAGAATACTATACCCAGGAATGCTGTCTTTCATAAATGTAAGAGAGATCAAGACTTTCTTAAATAAACAAAAGCTGAGGGAATTCACTACTTCATGCTTTACAATAAATGTTAAAAGAAGTTATTTCAGTAGAAATAAAAGTATGCTAATCAATAGTAATATGACAATAGTAAGGACCTTAACACCTCACTTGCATCAATAAACAAATCACCCAAATAGAAAATCAATAAAGAAACAGTGGCCTTAAATGATATATTGGACCAAATGGATCTAAAAAATATAGTCAGAATGTTCCATCCCCTAACAGCTGAATGAATACACATTCCTTTCAAGTGCACATGGAACATCCTCCAGAAGAGATCACATACTGGGCCACAAAACAAGTGTCAACAAATTAAGATGGAAATCATATCATGCATTTTCTGACCACAACACTATGAAACTAGACATTAACCACAAGAAAAAGTCTGCTAAGAACACAAATATGTGGAAGCTAAATAACATGCTACTAAGCAATGAATGAGTCAACCAGGAAATAAAAGAAGAAATTAAAAAGTACATGAAAGCAAATGAAAATGAAGACATAATGGTCCAAAAGCTCTGGGATGCAGCAAAAGCATTTCTAAGAGGGTTGATACATAAAGAGAAGTTTATAACAATCAATACAGGCCTACCACAAGAAGCAGGAAAAGAAAAAATCTCTAATAAAGTGCCTAGCCTTACACCTAAAGGAGCTAGAAAAAAAAGAATTAACAAAGCCCAAATTTAGTAAAAGGAGAGAAATAATAAATAGTAGACTGGAAATAAATGAAATAGACACTAAAAAACAATAGCAATGATCAATGAAACAAAGAGATAGTTCTCTGAAAAGATAAACAAAATTGATAAACCTTTAGCCAGACTCAAGAAAAAAGACAGAAGACTCAAAATTTAAAAAAATGAAAAAGAGAAATAGTGACCAATAGAAATATAAGGGATTATAGGAGAATATGATAAAAATCATATGCCAACAAGCTGGACAACCTAGATGTGGATAAATTCCAAGAAACATACATACATTATATTCTAAAAGTGAATAAGGAAGAAATAGAAAATTTGAACAGATCAATTAGTAGTAAGGAAATTGAGTTGGTAATACTAATTAAAAACCTCACCAAAATGAAAAGTGCAGCAACAGTTAGCAATAGTTAACTGCTGTGAAGCAGTTCTACCAAAGACTTGAAGGGGAGTTATTACCTATTATTCTTAAGTTATTAAAAAATATAGAATAGGAAAGAAAGATCCCCAACTCATTCCATGAAGCCAACATTACCTTGATCTCCAAATACACACAAAAAAAGAAAATTATAGGCCAAAATCCCTGATGAACTTAGAAGCAAAAGTCCTAATCAAAATATTAGCCAACTGAATTCAACAATCCATTTAAAGGATCATATCTAAAAGAAATAAATAAAGGATCATACCTAATGATCAAGTGGGGTTTATTCCAGAGAAGCAAAAATAATTCAATATTCACAAATCAACTAGTGTGATGCATCACATTGACAAGAGGAAGGATAAAAATCATATGATTAGATGAGGAAAAGGCATTTAATAAAATATAAATCTGTTCATGATAAAAACCCTTAATAATGTGGGTTTAAGGGAAACACACCTCAACATAATAAAGGCCACCCATAGCTAACATCATACTCAATGGTGAAAACCTGAAATCTTATCTTCTAAGATTCGGGAAGAAAACAAAGATGTTCATCCTCACCACTTCTGGTCAACACAGTACTGGATGTTCTAGCCACAGCAATCAAACAAGAAAAAGAAAATGTATTTGCATTGGTAGCAAAGTGAAACTGACATTATTTGGGGGGTACATGATATTATATATAGACAACCATAAAGCCTCATTAAAACTTTATTAGAAGTAATAGATGAATTCAGTAAAGTTGAAATATATAAAATCAGGGGCGCCTGGGTGGCTTAGTGTGTTAAAGCCTCTGCCTTCGGCTCAGGTCATGATCTCAAGGTCCTGGGATCGAGCCCCTCATTGGGCTCTCTGCTCGTGAGAGAGCCTGCTTCTCCCTCTCTCTCTGCCTACTTGTGATCTCTCTCCTCCCTGTCAAATAAATAGATAAAAATCTTTAAAAAAAAGAAATATAATAAAAATCAAAATACAAAAATGTTTTTAGTAACAAAAACTAGTGAGAGAAATTAAGAAAAAAAAAATCCCATTTAATGTCATTTTCAAAGGGAAAAAAATACTTAGGAATACTTTTAACCAAAAAGCAAAAGATCTGTACTCTGAAAACTGAAGACACTGAAGAAATATATTTAAGATGACACAAATTAAATGCAAAAATATACATGCATGTATTAGAAGAATTAATATTGTTAAGATGTCCCCACTACCCAAAGGAATCTATCCCCATTACCCAAAGGAATCTACAGAAACAATGCAATCTCTATGATAATACCAATGGTATTTTTCACAGACCTAGAACCGATAATCCTAAAATCTCTGTGGAATGACAAAAGAACCCAAATAGCCAAAGCCATCTTGAAAAAGTGGAATGAAGCTGGAGATAATATACTCCCATATTTTATTTTATACTACAAAGCAACTGGAATCAAATCAGTTTGATAGTGCTACAAAATGAACACATAGATCAACAGAACAGAATAGAGATCCCAGAAATAAACCCACACTTATATGGTCAATTAATCTACAACAAAGGAGGCAAAAATATAATGTGTTTTTCAATAAATGATTTTGGGAAAATTAGACAGGTACATGCAAGAAAATGAAATTGGACCCCTTACACCATGCACAAAAACAAACTCAAAATGGATAAAAGACATAAATGTAAGACCTGAAGTCATAAAACTCATAAAAGAAAACATGGGCAATAAACTCTTGGACATTGGCCTTAGTGGTATGTTTTTGGATCTGCGTGTCTAGTTTAGGGCAATAAATAAATAAATGCAAAAATGAACGATTGGGACTGCATTAAGCTAATCAGTTTTGCAAGGAAGGACAATTAACAAAATGGAAATACAATCTACTGAATGAGAGAACTTATTTGCAAATTATCTATCTCATAAGGTGTCAATATCCAAAATACATAAATAAGTCCAGTCATACAACTCAACACCAAAAAGACAAATAATCTAAAAAAGGGAAGAGGACCTGAATTAACATTTTCACAAAGAAAACATACAGACTTCCAACAGACAAATGAAAATATGATCAACAAATGAAAAGATGGGAAAATGCAAATCAAAATTACCATGATATATCACTTCATTGGTCAGAACAGCTAGCACAGAAAAAAGAAAAAATAAATATTGCTAAGGATGTGCACTGTTTATGGGAATGTAAATTTGTACAGACACTATGGGAAATCCTTTGGAGTTTCTTCAAAAAATTAAAAATATAAATAGCATGCAATCTAATACATCCACTGCTGGGTATTTACCTCAAGATAATAAAAACATTAATTTGAAAAGACAGATACACCCCTATGTTTATTGAGCTATGTTTACAATAGCCAAAATATGGAAGCAACCATAGTATCCATTGATGTATGAATAAAGATGTGGTATATATACATAATGGAATATTACTCAGACATAAACAATGAAATATTGCTATTGGAACAACATGGATGGACTTAGGAAATATTATACTAAGTGAAATAAGTCAGACAAAGACAAATCCCCTATGATTTCACTTAATATATGGAATCTAAATAACATAAATGAATAAAAAAGAACAAAAGAAACAGAAACAAACTCCAAATATAGAGAAGAAACTTGTGATTTCCAGGGGCAAATAGGTAAAGGGTGAGAGAATGGGCAAAATAAGTAAAGAGTTTTAAAAGATACAAACTTCCAGTTATAGAATGGGCAGAGAATGAGCAAAACAGGTAAAAGAGTTTTAAAAGGTACAAGTTTCCAGTTATAAAACAAGTAAGTCACCATGATCAAAGGACAGCATAGGGAATATAGTAAATAATATAATAACTTTGTATGATGGCTGAGGTTAACCGAAATTATTGTGGTGAGCATTATGTGAATCATATAATTATTAAATCACTATGTTTTACATCTGAAACTAATAAAATTAAAAACAAAAGGTATAAGCTTTTGATTGGTCCTCTTCAATGGAAGTTCAAAGTAGCCCCCCTTATCATTTTAATCAAATCAATGTAAACATATATCTTAAAATAAAACAGTTTAAAGGCTTGTGATGTAAGGTAAATAAAAGTAGGTAGAATCAGGCCTATGCATACAAAGATACAAAAGTAATATTGTTACTAATCAAATAGATCAATGACATGCAGTTAAAGCCATACTTAAAATTTATATTGTTAAATTAATATACTAGTAAAGAACAACATCTGAAAATAACTAAGTGTTCATCTCAAGAAGATAGAATAAGATAATTAAGTCCCTCTCCCAAATAGAAAGACATAGTAAAGGTAAGAGAAAAAAAAAAAATGAAATAACAACACAACAAAAAACAATCAAGAAATCAATAAAGGTAAGAGTTGGTTCTTAGAAAGGAATAAGCCCATTACATCCAGAATATACTGATTAACAGAGAATAGGTAGAAATCACAAATAACTAATATTAGGATAAAAAAGGAGACACTGACACGTAAAAGGTTTTAAGTATATTATGAGCAACTTTAGCACTTAATGAGACAAAACTGACACATTTCACAAAAATGTCAATGGTGACTGACCTTAATGGACACAAGAAAAGTCAAAATTATATTAAATAAATTGAATTTATAATAAAAACCTATAAAGAAAACTTTAAGCTTAGAAGTCTCACTGATGCAATCTTTTAATAATTAATGCTAAATTTTATAACTCTTCAGAAAACAGGAAATTAAAGATAATTCCCAGTGCCTAAATAATCTTGATATCAAAATGTAACATTATAAGAAAAACACTAGTTGAATTTCAAAAATCCTAAACAAAATCTCAAAATAAATTGTAAATATGTTAAAAGGATAATAAATCTTGGTCTTATTGGTTTATTTTGGAAATGACAGCTTGGTCTGGTATCCGAAAGCCAATCAGTGTAATCAACATGTTTATGGAATAAAGGAGGAAAATTATGATCATTTTAACAGATGCATAAAATGCAATTAAAAACATTCAATATCTACTCATGATTTTAAAAGCCCTGGCAAAGCCACACAACGCAATCATATGCCAACATATTAGACAATATAAAAAAATGGATAAATTCCTAGAAATATTTAACCTACCAAGACTGAATCATGAAGAAATAGGAAATCTGAACAGACCAATTACTACTAAGGAGAATGAGTCAGTAATAAAAGCCTCCCTACAAACCATAGTCCAGGAACAGATGGTTTCACTGGTGAATTCTACCAAATATTTAAAGAAAAATTAATACAACCCTTTTCAATCTTTTCCATCCAAAAAAGACAGTAAGAAATACTTCCAAATGCATTTTTTGAAGTCAGAATTACCATAATCCCAACCAAAGAAACTACAAGAAAAGAAAATTGCAGGTCAAAAATCTCTGATGAAACATAGATGTGAATATCCTCAACAAAATATTAGCAAACCAATTTCAAGAATACCTTAGAAAAGGGGCGCCTGGGTGACTCAGTGGGTTAAGCCTCTGCCTTCAGCTCAGGTCATGATCTCAGGGTCCTGGGATCGAGCCCCACATCGGGCTCTCTACTCAGTGGGGAGCCTGCTTCCCTCTCTATCTACTTGTGATCTCTCTCTCTCTCTGTCAAATAAATAAAATCTTTTTTTTTTCTTTTTTTAAAGAATACCTTAGAGGGGCACCGGGGTGGCTCAGTGGGTTAAAGCCTCTGCTTTCGGCTCAGGTCATGATCTCAGGGTCCTGGGATCGAGCCCCGCATCAGGCTCTCTGCTCAGCGGGGAGCCTGCTTCCCCCTCTCTCTCTTCCTGCCTCTCTGCCTACTTGTGATCTCTCTTTCTCTGTCAAATAAATAAAATCTTAAAAAAAAAAAAGAATACCTTAGAAAAATTATTCATCATGATCCAGTAGGGTTTATTTCAGTTGTGCAAAGATGGTTCAATATGGTCAAATCAATCAGCATGATATATCACATTAACAGGAGGAAGAATAAATGTCCTATGATCATCTCAGTACGTGTAGAAAAGGATTCAACAAAACACATCTGTGATCAGAACTCAACAAATGAGGTTGAGGGAACATACTTCAACATAAATGAAGACTATATATGAGAAAACCCACAGCTGATGGTTAAAAAAAAAAAAAAAAGCAAAGTTTTCCTTCTAAGATCAGGAACAAGATAATATGCACTTATCACCTTTATCCAACATAGTACTGGAAGTACCTGCTGTAGCAAACAGACAAGAAAAAGAAATAAAAGACATCTAAATTTGTAAGGAAGAAGTAAAACTGTCATGATTTGCAGATGATACGTTATATACAGATTACAAAAACCGGAACTTATAAGTAAATTCAGTAGAGTTGCATAATACAAAATCAGTATACAAAAAGGTTAGATTGCTATATAATAATAATCACCAGAGAAACTAAGAAGACATTTCTACTTATAACTGTATCAAAAAGAATATAAGACTAGTAATAAATATAACCAAGGAGGTAAAATACCTGTACATGGACTACTAAATGGCATTAATGAAAGAAATTGAAGATTGCACAAATAAATGGAAAGATATTCTATGCTCATGGGTTGGAAGAATATTGTGAAAATGTGCATATTATCCAAAGCAATGCACAGATTCAATGCAACCTTTATCAAAATTCCACTGGCATTTTACACAGAAATAGAAGAAACAGTCCTAAAATTTACATAGATCCACAAAGATCCCAAAAAACTAGTCTAGAGAAATAACAAAGCTAGATGCATCATACTTCTTGATTTCAAACTACATTACAAAGTTATACAAAGTTATAATCAAAAGAATATGGTATTGGCATAAAAACAGACGTATACATCAAAGAATATAGACATTCAATCAGGTATGTCCAGTGAGAAAATGAAAATCTGACTTTGAAGCTCTAGGAAGAGATCAGGGGCAGAAATTTTGCTCAGAGGAAATGAATAAAGTTCTTCAAAGTAGAAGTGTATTGGAATTAAACATAACAGTGGAACATTCAAGTATGGACAATGTTATGTTTAAATTATCTTAATACTATTAAGGAAAAATGGTTCAATCATTACTAATGTTTATCTTTTCTCTTCCTTAGCATAAAACCTCTAGCCAGACAATAAATATTTCATTAATTGAAAAAAAAAAAAAAGAATATAGAGATTCAAAATAAAACCACCAATACATAGTCAATGTATTTATGACAAAAAGTCAAAACTATACACTGGGGAAATGATAGTCTCTTCAATAAGTGGTGCTTGGAAAACTGGACAGCCAGATGCAAAAGAATGGCTACTATACTCCATACCCAAAAGTCAACTCAAAATTCATTAAAGAATTTTGAAATTCTTTTATGAATTACTGAAATTATAACTACTACTGAAGTTATAACTCCTGAAATTATAACTCCTGAACTACTACTACTGAACTACTGAAATTATAACTCCTAGAAGAAGTTTTAAGGGGTGTGCTCCGTGACATCAGCCTTGGTAATGATTATTTGAATTTGACACCAAAAAGCAAAGGCAACAAATATGAACATAAACAAGTGGGACCACACAAAACTAAAAATCTTCTGAATAAAGGAAGACACCACCACCAACAACAACAAAAACAATCTACAGAATTTGATGAAATATTCACAAACCACACATCAGACAAGGGATTGATATTTTAATAACCTAAGACAATATCAAAAACACAACAAAACAACCCAACAATTTGAATAAAAATGGGTAGAGAAGCTGAATAGACATTGTTCCAAAGACAACATACAAATGAACAACAGGTACATGAAAATACGCTTACATCGCTAATTAGAGAAATGCAAATCAAAACCACAATATCACTTCATACATGTTAGAATGGCTAAAAATAAAAAGAACATGAGATAAGTGCTGGCAATTATGTAAAGAAGAGGGGACATTTGTGCCCTGTTTTGGGGGATGTAAATTGGTGGACTCACTATGGAAAACAGTATGGAATCATCTACAATAATTAAAAATAGAACTACCATGTGATATTGCACTTACGCCTCTGGGTAATTCCCCAAAGGAAACAAAAACACTAACTCAAAAGGATATATGCACCTGTGTGTTCATTAGAGCATTTTTTTTTTTTTTACAATAGCTGAGACAAGGAAGCAATGTAAGTATCTATTAAAGGATGAGTGGATATAGAAAACATGGTGTACACACACACACACACTCTCTTCATGGACTATTATTCAGCCATAAAAAAGAAGGAAATCTCTCCATTTGTAATAACATGAATGGAACTTGAGGGTATTGTGCTAAGTGAAGTAATTTAGACAGAGGAAAAAAAATACCATATAATCTCACTAATCTTTAAAAAACCTATGAAGTCATAGAAATTATTGGTTGTCAAAGGCTGGGGTGTGGAGTGTGTGTAATGAGCAAAAGGGTTCAAAAGGTAAAGCTTCCAGCTATAAAATGAATAAATCATGAGATATATTATGTAAAACATGGTGATTATAGTTAATATACTGTATTGTATACTTGAAAGTGGCTTAGATATATCTTAAAATTTCATCACAAGGAAAAAACCAGACTTATTGTGGTTATGATTTCACAATATATACACAAATATTGAATCATTATGTTGTATACCTGAAAGTAACAAAATGTTATTTGTCAATCATATCTGAATGGAAAAATCCCATTTAAAATTGAGAAAAGAATAAAATACCTAAGAATAAATTTAACCAAGGAGGTGACACATCTGTACCTTGAGAACTGTGACATTAATGGAAAAAAAAAATGAAGACAAAATAAAATGGAAAGATATTCTGAGCTCATGGATTGGAAGACAAATACTGTTAAAATGTCCACACTACCCAAAGTGATTGATGGATTCTATATAATCCATACCCAAGTTCAAGTGGCATTTTTTCGCAGAAATAAAACAATCTTAAGTTTAGATAGATCCACAAAACACCCCACTCTCGAGATAGAAGAAAGCTAGAAGCATCACACTTCTTGATTTCAAAGTACATTTCAAAACTACACTCTTCAGAACAGTATGGTATTGGCATAAACACATACAGATTAACAAAACACAGAAGAGAGTCTACAAATAAGCTCATGCATATATGGTCAATAAATTTATGAGAAAGTGTAAAAGAATGAGGAAAGGACCAACTCTTCAACAATCGTGCTAGAAAACTGGACAGCCACATGCAAAAGGATGGAATTATACCTATATCATCATACACAAAAGCGACCTCAAAATTTATTAAAGACGTGTAAAACTTTAAATTCAAACTCCTTCTAGAATACAAAATCAAATGCAATAAAAGCAAAAATAATCATGTGGGATTATATCAAACTAAAAAGCTGTTGCACAGCAAATGAAATAATCAACAAAAGTCATACTATTGAATGAGAGAATATATTTATAAATCATATATCTGGTAAAGGTTTAATATTCAAAATATATAAAGTCATACACTCAATAGCAAAAAAATAAATATACCAAACAATCCTAATAGAGCACTGACAGAGGAATTAAATAAACTTGTCCGAAAAGTAATAAGTACTTGATCAAGTGTTCAACATCACTTATCATCAGAGAAATGCAAATTAAAACAAAAATGATATATGTATTTACCTGTTAAAAGGGCTGCCACCAAATAACAAGAATTTTCTATAATTTGAAGAAAAGGGAACACTCCTGCATTGTGTGTGGGACTATTCATTCATTCAACCATATGAGAAACAGTATGGAGGTAGGATAAAGAGTTAAAAGTAGAGCTTCTATATGATCCAGTAAATCCTCCTGTGTATACATATACTCAAAGGATATTAAATCACTATTCCGAAGATGCATCTACGACCCTATGTTCATTGCAGCATTATTTACAACAGTCAAGGCTTGGAAACAGTGTGTCATTGACAGATAAATGGATAAAGGAGATGTAGTATGTTATGCGTATATATATGTGTACACACACAAAACCAGTGGACTATTATTCAGGTATTAAAGAAAAAAAGAAATCCTTCCACCTGTGACAACATGGATGGGCCCTGAGGTTATTATGCAAAGTGAACAAAGTCAGTTGGAGAAAGAAAATAGTGTATGATCTCAATTAAAAGAAGAATCTAAAGCCAAACTCATAGAAATGCAGAACAGATTGGTGGTTGCCAGCTGTAGGTGATGAATGGTGGGGAAATAGGTAAAGGTGGTCAAAAGATAGGGTACATGAACAATGAATCTTCTAACACTGAAAAAATAAAATAAAAGTATTGGGAAAAAAGATACAAACTTCCAGTTATAAGATAAACAAGGTTTGGGGATGTAGTGTTCAACATAGTGAATAATAGTGTATTTTATATTTCAAGTTAAGAGAGATCTTAAAAGTTTGCATCACAAGTGAGCTACTCTATGACCCAGCCATCGCACTCCTGGGTATTTACCCCAAAGAAGCAGATGCAGTACAAAGAAGGGCCACATGTACCTCAATGTTCATAGCAGCAATGGCCACAATTGCCAAACTGTGGAAAGAACCAAGATGCCCTTCAACAG
>CM053608.1:119129974-119146146 GCA_028646535.1 Procyon lotor | reverse complement strand
TCGAGCCTGGTGGAGGGTATTGAGGAGGGCACATATTGCATGGAGCACTGGGTGTGGTGCAAAACAATAAATCTTGTAACACTGAAAAAAATAAAATTTAAAAAATATATAAAATAAAAAAAACAAGTGAGTTGTTGGATTTAACTAGACTTACTGAGGCAATCATTTTACTATATATACAAATACCAAATCATTAATACATAATTAAACTAATACAATGCTATATATGAATTGCATCTCTATACAACTAGAAAAAAAGAAGTCTCTGATTCCAGCACCTCAGCTGCAACAATAAAAAAAATCTTGGAAGATTAGAAATAGAAAGTGAAGATGAAAAATACGTATTGAAATTCCTAGTAATTACAATGAGGCAATAGAAAGATATAAGGGTAGGAAAAGAAGAAATAAATCTTATTAAATGTAAATGCTATAATTTTATAAATAGTAAACCCTGTAGTAAATGCTTACAGATAAATTTTAGGGTCAATAAATAAGCTTAGTAAGGTCATGAAATACAAAGTCTATATACAAAAATATTTCTATAATAAAAAACAGAAAGCAAACAAAAGTAGCTAGACAAAAATATATATTATAGGAACCTATTTTATATAAATCAAGAAACAGGAAAACTCAAAGTATATTATGAAAAGTCATGGTAGTTACTTTTAAGAAACAGAGAGGAGGCATTAGAAGTCCTTCTAGCATGTTGGTAATATTCTACTTACTGATCTAGATAGAGGCTACAGAAGTGTTCACTTTGTGATAGTTGAACTATACATTTACAACGTTTTGTTCATTTATCTGCATGCATGTTAAAGTTTAACACAATAAAATTAAAAAGCCAGGTACATCAGTTTAGTAAGCTAGTTTCTAGAAATATAATTTCTAGTATTATAAACATTCAGTTATTCTTCAATAGAAGAAAACAAACCAACATTAATTTATCAGCATAGAATTCCAATACTAAATTGTGTAAAAAATGCAAGGACAGAATAATGCAAAAACATACAAGCCTAATATGGACACAGAAGAAGACAGTGCTAGGGATGATGTCACTAAGATGGCAATTTAGGCTGTTTATGACATCACTTCCTCTCAGAGAAGAGCAACGAACAACCATTCATGGGCAAGACATCTCTGAGAGACTCCTAGAACATGGGATTGAGGCTAAAGCAACCCCTGCACCACAAAGACCTAAACAGACTGGCTACAAGCTGACTGCATTGACCCTCCAAGATGCCAGTGTAGAACCATGCTAAGAGGTCTCCTTGGAATCTATGGTTCCTCTAGTGGGAAAAGAAACCCAAGGGTAACAACATTCCACACTATTCTGGGTCATTTTCTAGGAGCCCCTACTCCAGTTTTGCTCCATGGGAACAGCAGAGGAATCTGTCAGGCTCAGCCACTGGGAATCTCTGATGGAAGAGAGGGGGAGGGTCTTGCAAACACCAACACTCAGATCTTGGCAAACTGAGTTCCTACCTACAGAGCCCAGTAGTAGTCCCAACTTTTTTTTGTCTTTACTCACCTGCAGATCCAAAACAGTGGAGCAGTCTGACCAAGGAACTCATGCCTTCTTTAGATCTTCAAAGAGTTTTACTAGTTCTAGAGCATGGTCTCCTCATACCAAGGCAGAAGAGCTAGTCCTAGGCTCACCCAGGCAGAAGAACTAAGTCATAGCCCCATTTGCTAAAGAGCACTGCCCCAGCTCCATCTGACATGAAAGGCCGACACATACACCTGGAAGCTGTTAAGCTAACAATGCTTGAACTGAAAGGATGGTGGGCAGAGCTTATTGCCCTCAAAACAAATCCAGTACCAGGCATGGAGGATTTCGCTTTTATGCACAGGCTGTGGAATTAAGAGTCCCAGCTACTGTAGAACATGGCTTCCAGCTCCATCTGTCAAGAAGTGCTAATGAGAACACCTGGAAACTGGAACATAATCCACCAACACTTAAGCCAAGAGGCATGTGGACAGGTCTGATCATCCCCAGAGCCAAGCCAGTGGCCCTGCTCAGCAGAGAAATTGGGGTATGGGTCAGCTTAAGTCAAGACCCAAAACAAAGAGCCTTAGTGCCTCAGGAGCTGCTTCTCCTGCTGTACCAAGGCAGGAAAACTAATCCATAGCCCCATTTATAATACAGAATTTAGCTCACCACCAGGGACCTTACAGAGTACATGGGAAGGTACATAACCTATCCAACAGTCATGCTTACAGTGGAACTTAAAAAGAAAGTGTGGTCCGTGGCTTTCCCTGTTTGTAGAGCTAAACCAATGGCCTCACCTAACTAGGATATTCAGTGTACACTCTAGCCTGTCTCAGATTCCCGAGCCATAAGCCATGCAGCCTCTGGGGCCTGTTCTGCTGCTCTACTAGGGCATGGAAGCTAATTCATAACCCCACCTTCTGCTGAGTACAATATGCTCAGTCCTGACCTTATAGAAAACTCGATGAGATAATCCAGGCATTTGAAACCCATTCTAGAGTCTCATTTGGGCAGGAACGAAGCTTGCAATTTTACACTGCTGTTCTCAGGAAGGGGTACACCTCCTCACCCCTGATCTCCAAGCTTGAACAGTTGCCTTGTATGAAAACATATCTTAATAGTAGGCTCCAGCTACCAGGATGTTACCAGCAGACACATCCAGAAACCCAAACTGAGGTGACTTGTGAAGAACTATCTCTGCCAAAACAAACACGAAAATTCTGAAAGAGGAGACTACTTACTCAAATGCACAGTTATAACTGTAAGTAATCAAAGATCATGAAAAATCAGGTAAGTATGATAACACTAAAGGAAACTAATAAAATTCTTATAACTGACCCTAAAGTTGTGATGATTTAAGAACAAAGAATTCAGAATATTCCTCTTAAATATTTAACATGAACTACAAGAACACATAGACAACTAAATGAATTTAGGGAAAAATGCATAAACAAATCAAGAAGTTCAAGAAAAAAAATAGAAATAAAATACACCCAGTCATCCTAGAGCTAATAAAATATACCCAGTTATCCTAGAGCTAAATATATACATAATACTTAAACTGAAAAAGTCAATAAAAAATTCAAAAGTTGACTTGACAGAAGAATCAGCAATCTGGAAGATAAGATGCTTGAATGGAACTATCCAGTTAGAAGAGCAAAAAGAAAAAAAAAAAGAATGAAAAAGAGTGAAGAAAGCCTGTGGGACTTATGGGACAGAAAGAAAAGAACAATATTTGCATTATAGGAATTCCAAAAGATGAGAAAGAGAGGGAAAGATAGTATATTTAAATCAATAATGGCTGAAATGGACAAACCTAGGGAGAGAAATGGACATTCAGGTCCAAGAGGTCCAAAGTAACTTTATAGGTTGAACCAGAATGGGCTATAGAGAAATACATTATAATAGTTATGAAAAATCAATGACAAAGAATTATTTAGCAAGATAAAATATACAAGGAATCCCTCATAATTAACAGTGGATTCCTCAACAGAAACCTCTCAGGCCAGAAGAGAATGAGATAACATATTCAAAACATTGGAAAAAAAATATTAACCAAGAATACTCTATCCAAGGAAACTGCCCTTAAGCAATGAAAAAGAGATCAAGATTTTCCTCAATAAAAAAAGGCTGAGGGAATTCGTTACCACTAGAAATGTTTTATAAGGGGCACTTGGGTGGCTTAGTGAGTTAAAGCCTCTGCCTTCAGCTGAGGTCATGATCTCAGGGTCCTGGGATCAAGCCCCGCACTGGGCTCTCTGCTCAGCGGGGAGCCTGCTTCCCCCTCTCTCTCTGCCTGCCTTTCTGCCTACTTGTGATCTCTCTATCAAATACATAAAAAATCTTTAAAAAAAAAATGCTTTATAAGAAATGCTAAAAAAGTTATTTGAGTGGAAATAAAGACACTAATTAACAACATAAAAACATAAGATGACAGTGCAAAACTCCCTGGTAACAGTAAATATAGAGTCAGTTAAATTCTGTAATATGGTGATGGTTGTGTATAATTCAATTACAACTCTAGTTTTAAAAACAAAGGTAGTTAAAGTAACCATAACTATAATAATCTATATTAGTTATGTGATATAAAAATATGTAAATGTAAATGGTAACATCAATAACCTAAAACATGAGGAGGAGGAGACACAAAGCAAGGGGATTCTATTGAAATTGTTAGTTTAAAATAGGGTGTTATGATTTCAAAATATTTTATATTATATAAGTTTTGTAGTAACCACAGGAAAAAACCCATGGTTACTCCACAAAAGATGATAAAAAAGTCAAAACATATTTATAGCACATCAAAACACACAAAAGACAGAAGGGCAGGAAACAAAGAATAATGAATCTACATAACAAAAAAATTAAAATGGCAATACTGAATCTTTACAAATCAACAATTACTTTAAATGTAAATGGATTAAATTCTCCAATCAAAAGACATAGAATGGCTCAATGGATGAAAAAACTAAATCCAGTGATAGGCTACTCACCAGAGCATCACTTTATTCTTAAAGACTCTCATTGTCTGAGAGTGAAGTGAGCAAAAAAAATCTTTCAAGCAAACCACCACCACCACAACAAAGAGAAGTAGTTATGTCACATAAAATAGACTTTAAACTAAAAATGATTTTAAAAAAAAGTGAGAAAGGTTAGAATATAATGTTAAAGATATCAATACATCAAGATGATATAACTTTAAATATCTATGCAACTTATCTGTTGAATTTATTTAAAAATAATTAAAATTTTAAATTTAATTTTAATTTAATTTAATTTTAAATTTAAATAATAAAAAATAAAGAATTTATTTAAAAATAAAAATAAAAAAGATTGCTTAGGCTATATAAAGAGATTCCATTAATGAAAAGACAAAAGGAAATATATGGAGTCCACGTAGCAGGCAATATAAACATCCAAGAAATCAATTCTGGTAACTTGATAGTGGTGGCAATTGACAGGAGTTGATAGAATTAAAATGTATTTAGGACATGCAACAGACAGGATTTAATGAGAATATAGGGCTGACAGGTGATGGTGATGGCATTCACTGAAATAAAAGAGTAAAGATATCTAGGCTAATAGGGAATTATGAGTTCCATTTTGTACAATGTTTATGAGGCTGCCTTTGGAATGTCCATAAAAGATAATTATGCTAGGCAGTGAAGATTTACAGTTCTAGAGCTCAAGGAAGAGATCAGGACTGAAGATAAAAGTTTGAGACTGTTTATTACATAGATGGTAACTAAAGCCATGAGTATGGGTGAGGTTTTATAAAAAGGCATGTGGAAGAGAAAAGTCCAACATATAAAGGTTGGGTGGAAAAGAAAACAAATATATATGCATCAGGAATGAAATAGAGATGCAACCACAAGTATACACAGGCTAAAAGTTATTATAAAAGGCTATTACATGCAATTTCATGACATATTTGAAAATGTAGAGAAAACAAAATTTTTTAGCAAAATTCAAATGACCAACTGTAATTTGGACTGACCATAACAACAGAACTCCAAAGGCCACTAAGGATCCACTTTCTACTGAAAAAAGAAGCAATACCTAGATATTTTTCATAATTAACTTCTTTCTAACCTTCCAAAACCAGAAAACTTCTGTTTCTAACCTTAGAAGCACCTTATTTGGGGGAAAATGAAAAGCTAGGAAATAATGATCAGAGAATTAAGAGAACATAAAGGTTAATGGTATGATAACCAACAGAGTCAGGGGAAGACGGACACATGGTCTAGTTTCTGCACCAGTATTTATAGTAAACATTCCTTGCTTGATACCCAATGATGGTAGTTTTCAGTATTTCTAATTCCAGATCAAGTCAGAACATGTGGACTGGGACCTTCACACTTATGGCTAATTACATAATGTGGAACATCTGCAAGGGATTAAAGAAAGATGTTGTACATAAATGCAGGACTAGTGATGGTCTTATTTTCTAGGAATGTGCCATAAAAGATTTGGGTCCAAGTATCTTCAAAAAGTTGAGCTTGTGTTTGGAATTGGGTTAATTCTTCATTCTCTCATTTGCAAAGCCCTATGAAGTAAAAATGGTGTCACTGTGAAAGGCCATATATAGCTAGAAATCTCATGGGATTTAGACCTGTGGGCCCTGAAAACAGACCCAGTAACAAGTAACAGGAATTCTAACAAAAAAGGTTGATTGAATAAAAGGGGGCTATGTGATTTTCAGGCTGTAGAGTGGCCAGAATCAGTGAGGCTGGGCAGAGACCCTAGGTGACTATGTGGGACTTCTGACCTGATTTGGGGAGCTATGAGAGTCCTCCTTTTGCTGGTCTTTGGTGTTGAGCACTCTGAGAGCAGAGTTCAGTTTCTGATGCTAGATCTTGGGGTGGGGATGGGAGTTGGATACACACTTGAGTCCTGAAGTTCTTCTTATTTGTACATGATTTTCTCACTCTATTATTCTGGACTAGGAAATGAAATTGAAAAATGCTTTAAGTTTACATTATCAAGCTTCCAAAGCTGTAAAATAAAATGGTGGTTGAGAATGACATCAGCATCATAGTGGTGTAAGACATTCTTTTTTTTGGTTCACTGTTTTAAACAATGAGTGAGACATCCACTATGAACAAGCTTTTTATACGTGTTGTAGGATCTAGTATCATATGCCAAGGGACCCAAGAGTAGGTTTACCTGCTGGTATAGGCAAATAGAACTCAGTACCAACTGTGGATTGAGCAGAGCAAGTTAACCAGCTCTAGCCCTAATTGGGATGTTGGGGGAAAAAACCTGGAGTGTGCTGACCCAGGCAGATAACTATAGACAAGAAAAAATTTGCAGAAGTGCAGCCTTCCCAATATTAGATCTGGCGCGCGCGCGCACACACACACACACACACACACACACACACACACACACTATCTGTCTATATACCCCTATATATTTGGGGTATATAGGTATATAGGGTATATATATCTCATCTGTAAATGAGATTGGATACAGTGTAGATAGTAAGAGGATTTTCCAGGCACTACCCCTCTCCACTCTCAAGTGAATATTGCACTGGGTTGATCTATTAGTGTTGACCACTCCCACAGGGAAAAGGAGAGAACTGAATGAATACCTAGGTACCTAAGTGTGTGGCACATGTTGGAGAAACTTATTTCTTTCTAGTAGCACCCAGAATATGAAGGTGGGACCTCTATGACTGAGTAGGGATAGGGGGAAGATTGGGAAAGATTAGAATATCAAAGTACATTTTAAAAATATACAGTTTCTGCTGAGTGCAGTTAGGACTTCAGCACAGACTGCACTTATGGGCCTCTGAGTGTACCACACCTAAGGATCTCCCCACTGAGTTCACAAGAACTCCTGATTTCCTAAGTGCTAAACCCATAATTCTCTACCATCCGTGGCCAATTCTTCGTGTGCCCCACTGACTACAGTGGGAGCAAGTCTGGTATACTGAATGGTATCAGAGAAAGAGACCAAGATCTGTGGGTAATAGAGAAATCACAAACTTTAGCTACAGCCCTCCCTTCTAGAAAACCAAGAAGGTTGAGAAGGCATATAATATCAATAAAAAGTGCACTCAGTCTGAAAGTATCTAGTAAAGATTTAAGGGGTATCTGGTATTTCAAATGTGAAAGTGGCAACAGAAAGCTATGAAAAACAGTAAATATCAATAAAATCAAGGAAACTTGTCATTACCAAAAGTTAACAATAATTCAATAATCAAGCTCAGGGGCATGGAATTATGTGATTTAGTTGGTAAAGAAATTAAAATACTTTTGTGAAAATTCAATGAGCTACAAGAAAACTCAGGAAGACAAATCACTGAAATCAGAAAAAAAAATGAGTAAAATCATATATTTGTCAAAGAGACATATATCATTAAAAACAAATTCTGGAGCTGAAGAATTCAATGAATGAAATGAAAAATGCAGTAGTAAGATCTGCAGCATACTAGAACAAATAAGACAAAATAAGTGAACCAGAGAACACGAAATTTGAAGTAACCCAAAGGAGAACAAAGTAAAAAGAAAAAGAATGGAAAAAGACTGTGTAATCTATTGGTTCCATCAAAAGAACAAATGTTAGGAAAAATCAGATTTCAGAAGGAAAAGGGAGGTGGAAGTGGGGAGGTAAATTATTAAAAAATAATAATAATAACTGAGAACTTTTTCCAAACCCAGAGAGGAACTTGGACATCATGGTTCAGTCCTGCCATTACCGGGGCAGGCTCCACTGGCATAAGGCCCATCTCCAAGATCCCAAGTCATGCTTTGTTGCCGTTTTGGCTGCTGTTGCCACTTTGAGCCCCACCCAAAGGGTTCCAGGTTGCAGCTCGGGATTTCCATTGCAGGGGTACTTCCACTGCTTTGAGCCCCACCCTCATTGGCAGGTCAAGGTCCTGATCCACCACTGCTAGAAATTTGCTGCTGCTGCCCTAAAATTCACTCTCCATCCTACATCAAGGCTCTTGTTAATTTTGCCTAGGGGTGATAATGTTGCCTAAGCTCCATCCTGGGTCTAGGTAATGGCTCTACCATTAATTGCTAGGGTTGTCCCTTGGGTCCCAGTTCACAGCACTGAATATCATCGCCAGGGTTTTGCAACCACTATTCTCTTCCCAGCACTCCAGATTCCATCAGGTCACTGTAACAGACCATCATTGAAGTCATACTGCTATTTTGTGACAGCTTTGTGGGACCAGAGATGAGACTTTGACCTAACATCCCAGGCTGTGCTACTATTGTACTCTGCCTTCTAAGCTGAAGCCACCACTGTAGCTTGCCCTCCCAGGGCCCAGGCCATTGCTGCACCCCACCCCCCTCCCCTGCCAGAGTCACAGTGCTGAGCCCTTAATAGTAACTTGATACACAAGTGTTGGTACCATGAGATATCTACACACTAGACAATGGTATCACAGCTTCAGCAAGAGACTTGTGCCCCAGGACCCAGGTGCTATGGTAGGTCCATGTGTGCCTCATTCTAGAATCCTGGCTCCAGTGCCAGATAGCTCACAGATATTGTAAGCTATCTCAGTGCCAGCACACCAGACCAGGTACCAAGAAAGACCAGGCACCAAAGTGGTGCTCTTATAGCCACTGCTAGGTGAAAGTCTTTACTCACTGAAGCCAGACTGAAAATACTGGGAGAGGCGACTGCACCCTTAGATGTGCAGACATCAATACAAAGCTATCAGAAACACAAAAACGCAAGGAAACATGATATCAGCAAAGGAACACTATAATACTCCAATAAATAACCCCAAAGAAATAGAGATTTTACATTATGAGAGTTCCAGAAGTAGAAGTGAGGGAGAAAGAGTAAGAAAACTCATTCAAAGAAATAAAGGCTAGAAATATCCCAAATCTTGGAAGGGATATGGCTGTCCAGGTACAGGAAGCTAAAAGATCCTCAGATTCAACCCAAGACATCTTCACTGGGACACATTATAATCAAGTTCTCAGAAATCAAAGATAGAATTTTGAAAGCAGAAAAAAAAAAGAATATTTTACACAAGAGAATCCCAATAGGGGTAGAAAGCAGGTTTCTCAGCAAATACCTTGAAGGCCAGGAGAGAGTAGTATGATACAGTCAAAATGCTCAAAAGTTAAAAAAAGTCAACAAAGGATATTTTACCCAGCAAAGTGCTCGTTCAGAAATGACAGAAAAATAAAGACCTTCCCAGACAAACAAAAGCTGAGGTAATTTATTACTGCTAGATCTGTACTACAAGGACTGCTAAAAGGAAATCTTCAAACAAATACAAAAGTATGGTAATCAGTAAAGTGAAAATATATAGAATTGTAAAATTCACCAGTAAATGTAAATATGTAGTCAAATTCAAAATAGTTTAATACTGCAATGGTGGCATTTAAATCAGTCTGAAATCAAAATATAGGTTTAGACAAAAATGTTGAAAATAAGAGCTACACTATTATTAATTAATGGGCACACAACATAAAAAATGTAAATTCAGAAATCAACACATTGTGGGGAGTTTGAAAACAAATGTATAGAAATTACTTATGCAGTGTAAATTGTTATCAGCTTAAAATAGTTATATCTATAATATTATAAAAGCTTCATGATAACCACAGAGCAAAAAATCTATAATTTGTACAAAAACAAAAAGAACCAATGCATACTACTACTACAATAAAAAGCAACTCACAAAGAGATACAGCAAGAGTAGAAGGAAATAAGAAACTACAAAATATAAGAATGCAATAAAATGGTATTAGTAAATTCTTATTAATTACTTTAAATGTAAATGTTTAATTCTATGACTAAAAGACACTGAGTGGCTGAATAGATGAACAAACAAAACTCAACTATATGCTGCCTACAAGAGACTCTCAAGTTTTAAGGACACTCACAGGCTGAAAGTTAAGGGATGAAAAAAAAAAAAAGATTTTTCAGCCAGATGAAAACAAAAAGAACTGATACTGGTATCAGACAAAATAGACTAAGTTACAAAGTATAACAAGAAAAAAAGGTCATTATTTTTGACGAAGGGGTCACTTTATCAGGAAGATATAATGATCCTAAACATAAGCACCTAAAGATATTAAAAAATTATTAACAGACATGAAACAAAAAATAGCAATGCAATAGTGGCAAGGGACTTAAATACACTACTTTCAACAATGGATGTTATTCAGGCAGAAAATCAATAAGGAAATAATGGACTTGAATGACATTTTAGACTAAGTAAACCTAACAGATATATATACAGAAATTTCCACCCAACAGCAGCAGTATCTAATTTTAAGGCACGTGCTGGATGCACAGGTATCTATCTATAGGAAATTTTTCTGGGAACAGAAGCACTGGTCAGTGGAATTTTTATTGCTCATCTTCATCCTGCCTAAGGGCCCCAGTGCTAGGAGTCAGTTCTCATACTTTTCATCTACTTTGCTAGCACCACTCACCCTGCCCTGGCATTCCCCTGCAGACTCACCTTGCTCACCCACATGCCATAGCAGAAATTCCTCCAATGCAGCTCCTGCCCTGCCATACCTAGAAGGCAGCCTTGATAGGGACTGGAGCCTCTCTAAATTCACTTCTGTCCACCAGCATGTTTATAAAATTCATAGCTGAGTCTTGAAGCCAGCCATACTGGGAGGGTGGCAATCCCAGCCATAAGCACTCCAACAGCAGGTGCACCTGGCCCTCTCATCTAGCTGAACCAAGGGCCAATCCCACACACCATCATGCACACAGTAGTTGTGGCGAGACACTGCAGCCAGCTGGGCCAGGGGCCAGCTCCACCCAACAGTGTGCCAGCAGCAGTTATGACCCAGTCACAAAAATAGGGTGCATGCAGCCCGCAGAGGGGGCACCCATAGAGACGGACTCGGGTGACCATGGGGAATTACACCACCGGGCCCCATAGGACACCTTCTACATAAAGTTATGACCTTTAAGAACAGGAGATCCAGCTGGCCTACCTGGTATATAAAAATAGAATCAGACAACAAGGGAGAGGAATGTATTCCAAATAAAATAAGGCAAAACTTCAGGGGGGAAAAAAAAACCAAAATGGACCTAAGCATTCTATGTGGTAATGAGTTCAAAGTACTGATAAAGATGTCCACCAGTCTTGGGAGAAGAGTGAATAAATTCAGTGAAAACACCCACACCAATATTTTTTTAAAATCAGAGCTAAGGAATACAATAACTGAAATGAAAAATACACAAGAGGGAATCAACAGATTAGATGATGTGGAAGAACTGCGATGTGGAAGACAGGGTAGTGTAAATCATCCATGCTGATGAAAGAAAAAAGAATTTTTAAAATGAAGTTTTTTTTTAAAAATGAAGGTTAAGAGACTTCTGAGAAAACATCAACTATATTCACATTTTAAGTGTCCCTGAAGGAAAATAGAGACAGGGGCAGAAAACTTATGTGAAGAAACAATAGTTGAAAATTTCCACAGAAAAACGAAACATTTAGGTCTAGGAAGCCAGAAAAGCGCAAAAAAGATGTACCCAGAGAGGTTCACACAAGACACATAACAATTAAAATGTCAAAAATTAAAAGATAAAGAGAACCTTAAAAGCAGCAAGAGAATTCATCAATAGATAAATGGACAGAGTATATGTGAAGTGTATATACAACATACATACGTATATATGTATATATACATCTAATATATAATGGAATATTGTTCAGCCATAATAGAACATAAGAGATTGCTATTTGTGACAGCATAGATGGACCTAAAGGTATTATCCTAAGTGAAATAAGTCAGGCAGGGAAAGACAAATATCATTTGATTTCACTTATATGTGAAATAGAAAACAACAACAACAACAAATGAACAAAGAGCAAAAGCTGAACCATAAATACAGAGAACAAAATGATGGTTGCCAGAGGGTGGGGTGGGGGGCAGTGGATGAATGGGCAAAATGAGAGAAGGGGCATGAGGGATTCTGGCTTCCAGTTATAGAATGAATAATTCATGAGGTCAATGGTACAGCATAGGGAATACAATATAATAATATTGTATGATAAAATGTGGTAACTAAACTTATGGTGAGCATAGCATAACATAACAGCAGCAGCAGCAGCAACAATAAAAAGCAGCAAGAGAAAAGCAAATTGTTACATACAAGGGAGCTCCATAAGGTTATTATCAGCTGATTTTTCAGTAGAATTTTTCTAGGCCAGAAGGGAGTGGCCTAATATATTCAAAGTACTGAAAGGAAAACACCTATGACCAAGAATATGGACTTGGTAAACTTATGATTCAGAACTGAAAAGAGAGAAAGAGTTTCTCAGACAATCAAAGTTAAAGGAGTTCATTAGCAGTAAACTGGCCTACAAGATATGTTAAAACATTTCTTTAGGGGTGGCTGGGTAGCTCAGTTAGTTAAGCATCTGACTCTTGATTTCAGCTCAGGTCACAATCTCCGGGTTGTGAGGTGGAGCCTTCCATTATGCTCCACGCTCAGTAGGGAGACTACTTCACAGTCTTTCTCCCTCTGCTCCTCGCCCTGCTCACACATTCTCTCTCTCAAATAAATAAATAAATAAATACATCTTTTTTTTTTAAAAAAAAAAAAAAAAGGACTTCTTTAAACAAAAGATAAGGTCATAACTAGAAGAAAATTATTTTTTTAAAATTCACTGGTAAAAGCAAATATGTACTAATGGTAGTAGATCAATCATTTACAAAGCTAATTTGAAGGTCGGAAGACAAAAATAGTAGAATAAATTATATTTAAAATAATCATGTTTATAATAACATTAGTTAAGAGATATGCAAAATAAAAAATTTATAAAATGTCAAATACCTGAAACATACTGGAGGACGTAAAAATACAGTGCTTTTAGAATGGATTTGAACTTAAGGACCATCAACTTAATACAGACTGCTATATACATCGTGTGTTATATAGGAGCTTCGTGGTAACTAAAAATAAAAAACTTACGATACAAAATAAATTTTTTTTAAAAAGCGTAACACTGAAGCAGGTCATGAAATTAAAGAGAGGGAGCCAGAGCAGGAGAAAAAGAGGAACTACAAAAACAACCAGAAAGTAATTAAGAACAAGGCAATAAGTACATACTTACTAATAATTACTTTAAATTTATATACTCAATAAAAAGCCATAGAGGGCCTGAATAAATAAAAATAAAAGACTCATCTATATATACCGGGATCTTTTTAGACCTAGAGATACAGATTGAAAACAAAGGAATGGAAAAAGATATTCTATGTAAATGGAAAGTAAAAAAAGCTCGGTAGCAATAATTATATCAGATACAATAGACTTCAAAACAAAGACTAATAATGGACAAGGAAGGACATTATATAATGGTAAAGGGATCAATCCAAGAGGATGTAACGGTTCTAAGTATCTATGCATCTAATACTGAAGCACCTTGATACATAAAGCACATATTAAAAGACATAATAGAGGAAATTAACAGTAATAGAATAGTACAGGACTTTCATAGCCCAATTTCATCCACGGAGAGATCATCCAAAAAGATGATAAATACGGAAACAGTAGTTTTGATCAGATGAATCTAACAGATTAGACACATCTAAACACTTTGGATCAGATGGATTTAATAAAATGTTTCATCCCAAAACAGAATGCACATTCTCTTCAAGTACACATGGAGAACTCTTCAAGACAGATTACATGTTGGGACCACAAAACAAGTCTCAGTAAATTTAAGAAGACTGAAGAGTGCCATGGTGGCTCATTTGGTTTAAGTGTCTGCCTTTGGCTCAGGTCATGACCTCAGGGTCCTGTGTCTGAGCCCCACATCAGGCCTCCTGTTCAGTGGGGAGTCAGCTTGTCCCTCCCTCTCTCTCCACCCACTCATGCTCTGTCTCGCTCTCTTACTATCTCTAATAAATGAAATCTTATTTAAAAAAGCAACATTAAAAATAAAAATAAACCTATGAAGATTGAAATCATATCAAGCATTATTTTTGACCAGTATGATATAAAACTAGAAATCAATCACACACAAAAACTGGCAATGATACAAACACATGGAGGCTAAACATAGTCCTATGCAATAAACTGGTGAAATTGAAGAGGAAATAAAAAATACCTTGAGATAAATAATAAAAATTGACACCAAGTATTCTAAAATTCTTGGGATGCAGCAAAAGCAGATGTAAGAGGGAAGATTAGAGTATACAGACCTATATCCAAAAACAAGAAAAATGTTAATGTAAGTTAATACCTAAAGAAACTAGAAAAGAGCAAAGCTTAGATTAGCAGAATAATAAAAGATCAGAGTATGCATAAATAAAATACAAATAATAAAAGTCAATGAAACTAAGAGCTATCTTTAAAAATATAAAGAAAATTGGTAAACTTTTGGCTAGACTCCTCAAGAAAGAGAGGGAACTCCAAATCAGAAGTGAAAGAAGAAAAGTTATAACCAATACCACAGATATACAACAGGTTATAAGAGACTACAAAAAATATATAACAACCAGACAATCTAGAAGAAATATATAAATTCCTAGAAACATAATCTTCCAGGAGTCAATTTGGAAGAAATAACTATGAACAGATTAATTACCAGAATAAAGTTTAACCAGTAATTTAAAAAATTAATTAATTAACATAAGCCAATGACCAGATGACTTTATAGGTGAATTCTACCAAATATTTAAAAAAGTTAAAATCCATCATTCTCAAACTATTTCAAAAAAGAAGTAATGCTTCTAAATGCATTCTACTATACCATTATCACCCTGATACTAAAACCAGGCACAGATACTTTAAAAATAAAATAAAATAAAATAAAATAAAAATCCAATACCCCTGAGGAACACAGACACAAATATCCACAACAAAAATTTAGCAATTTGAATTCAACATTACAATAAAATGATCATGTATCATAATCCAATAGGATTTATACCAGTGATGTAAGGATGGTTCAATATTTGCAAATCAATCAACATGATACACATTAACAAAATGAAGGATAAACACTATATAATCATCTCAACAAATGCAAAAAAAGCATCTGACAAATTTAACACTCATTCATAATAAATATTCTTAACAAAGCATGTATAAAGAAAAAATATCTCAAAACAATAAAGGCATACATGACAAACCCACAGGTAACATCATACTCAATGGTGACAAGCTGAAAGCTTTTCTTCTAAGACAGGAACAAAACAATTGTTCCACAGTCACCAAGACAATCCACAGTCACCACTTTTATTTAATATCATACTGAAGTCATACCCGCAGCAATCAGGTAAGAAATAAAGTGCATCACAATTGCTAAGAAGTAAAACCATCATTATTTGTAGTTCAAATGATAATTACATATAGAAAATCCTAAAGACTTTACCAAAAAACTGTCAAAACTAATAAATTTAGTAATCTTGGAGGATACAAAATATATAGAACACAAAATATATAAAGGATACATAATACATAGAAAATATATTATATATGAATTACAAATGCGAGAAACTGACATTAATGCTCCCATTTATAATTGCATCAAAAGTACCTAGGACTAAATTTTTTTTTTAATTTTATTTTTTTCAGTGTTACAATATTTATTGTTTTGCAGTACACCCAGTGCTCCATGCAGTACGTGCCCTCCTCAATACCCACCACCAGGCTCACCCACCCCTCTCCCCTCCAAAACCCTCAGTTTGTTGCTCATAGTCCACGGTCTCTCATGGTTCATCTC
>CM053608.1:119095299-119122641 GCA_028646535.1 Procyon lotor | reverse complement strand
GCCTGGGTGGCTCAGTCGTTAAGCGGCTGCCTTCGGCCCGGGTCAGATCCCAGGGGTCTGGGATCGAGCCCCGCATCGGGCTCTCTGCTCTGCAGGAAGCCTGCTTCTCCCGCTACCATTCCCTCTGCCTGTGTCTCCTCTCTCGCTGTGTTTCTCGCTGTCAAATAAATAAAATCTTTAAAAAAAAAAAAAAAAAAGATTTCAATGGGATTTTTTTTTTTTTTTTACAGAGGTAGAAAAAAAATCCTAAAATGTATATGGAATCACAAAAGACAGAAATAGCCAAAGCAATTCTGAGAAAGAAAAAGCTGGAGGCATAACATATCCTGATTTCAAGCTACAGTATAAAGTTTTAGTATCTAATATGGTATGGTACTGGCATAACATTAAATACTGTCCAATGGAACAGAATAGAGAACCCACCAATATGCCCATGCACCTATGGTAAATAATTGACAAGGAAGCCCAGAACACTCAATAGAAAAGGACAGTTTCTTCTGAATAGTGCTGGGAAAATTGGACATTCACACTTAAAAGAATTAAACAAAACCCTTACACTACTCCTAAGAATTAACTCACAATGGATTAAAGACTTAAATTATAAAACAGGATGCCATAAAACTCTTAGAAGAAAACAGGAAAAAATGCTCTTTAACATGGTCTTGGAAATGATTATTTGGATGACATCCAAAGCACAAGAAACCTAATAATAAATAAGTGGGATTACATCATACTAAAAAGCTGGTATACAGCAAAAGAAATAACAAGATGAAAAAAAAACACCTACTATGGAATGGGAAAAATATTTGCAAGCCATATATCTGATTGGGGGTTAATATCTACAAACACGGGGCACCTGGGTGGCTCAGTGGGTTAAAGCCTCTGCCTTTGGCTCAGGTCGTGATCTTGGGGTCCTGGGATTGAGCCCCGCATCAGGCTCTCTGCTCAGCAGGGAGTTTGCTTCCCCCTCTATCTGTCTGCCTGCCTCTCTGCCTACTTGTGATCTCTGTCAAGTAAATAAATAAAATCTTTAAAAAAAAAAAATCTACAAACACATACAATTCAATAGCAATATAACAAATAAAACAATCTAAAAATAGGCAAAGAAACTGAATAGACATTTTCCCAAAGAAGCTATAGAATAGCACAATGAAGGGCAAGATGATGGAGAAGTAGGAGATCCTGTTGCAATCTGTCCCCAAAAATGAGCTGGATATCTACCAGAACACACTGAACACACCATGAAATCAGGAGCAAGATTTTTCACTTCTGGATCTCTACGGGAGCAGAAGACAGCAGTGGAGAGGTAAAGCAAAGTGGGAACACTTGAACCGATATCAGAGGATAAACAAAAGGGGGAGGGAGCCACCAGAAGTGATCCAAGGACAGTAAAACACCAAAGGCAAGTGCCCGGTGGTTGGGGAGCAGCAATAACTTAAGAGTCCAGTTAAAAACACTTAAAAAGAGCAAAAGGTTCTGAGGACCAACTAGTGGAAAGGGGTGGTTGTGGGCACAGGCCTGGGCCCATACTCCCAGGAAGGACACCACTCACCTCAAAGAGAGAATGGTGGGGGGGGGGTGTCCAGTCCGTGGTTCCTGAACCTACAGCTTTCTGCTCCTTGCACCATTTTGTGGGCGGGGCACGCCAGGTCCTGCAAGCACCTTACAGAGTCTGCTGTGGTCCAGGAGCCGGCAGCTTTTCTCTGTGTGCCCCCACTCTCTGGACTGAGTGCAACCCTGGATGAAAAGACATTCAGGGTCTGTAGCAGGGTCTGGGTGCTCCCAGCTGGCCCGGGAGAGAACGTGGCCAGCAGCCTAAGCTAGGGCAGGAATCTGATCACACCCTGTGCGGGCCTGGAGCCCAGAGAGCAGGGGAGCATTCGCGAAGTCGCCGAACTGTGGAGTGTGCACCACCTGTGACAGGCTGCGCTGGGAGCTGAACTTTGCGGAGAGGAGTGTGTGTTCTGGACCACCCAGACAGGAGCAGATTGAGGCTTCTCTGTGATGCGGAGGTCTGGGTACATACAAGTAGATTCCTTGTTTGGATTCTCCAAAAAAGTGAAAAAGCTACAAAAGGACAAAAACCTTTAGAGAGTGAAAGAATGAGAAACCGGTTTCCACAGAGCTCAGATCCTTGATTGGGGGGCAGGGTGACTCAACCCAAGCAAGACTGACTGGAAAACAATGCGGCAGGCCCCTCCCCCAGAAGACAAGTCAAAAAAACAAAAGGACTATAACCACAGGGTCCCCATAAAATTTTAAATCCCAAACATCAGGGGAAATCAATTTATGGGCCTGATAATACCCTCAAACCTTTCATATATACAAATATTTCATAGATACAAGGTTTTTTTCCTTTCTTATTCTCTATTTTTTTATTCACTCGTTTTCATATTTTTTTTTATTTTTTTTAAACTACTTAACATTATAACTAGAGGCTTAATACAACGATAAACCCAGGAAGACCTGAAATAACCTTCCTCGCCCATGAGGAGTTATAACCACCCTCCCATCTTATCCTTCTGCCAGTGTTTCTACATATTTGCTTTTGTTCTGGTATTATATAAATCTTATTCCTTGGCTTTATTCTGACTAGGTTCTTTTATTTTTTGTCATTTACTTTTGTCAGTCTATGTTTATTTGTGTTGGTTTACATACCTTATAAATCTTATTTTGGGGGCCCATTCGGGCTGGGATTTCTTCTTTTCCCCTTTCCATCTTTTTTTATCCTTATTCTTTCTTTTTGGTGGTGAATCCCAATTGCTCCTCAACCTTCCAGAGTACACCCTGCCTGGATCGTGGGCGATATATCTAGCTATACATCCTCTCATCCGCTTCTCATCAAAATGACTTCTCATCAAAATGACTTCTCATCAAAATGACCACCCAACAGAGGAAAAACCCAGAGACTCCCTCAGAACTATTAGAACTATTAGACATGGACATAAACAGTATGTCAGAAAGGGAATTCAGGCTGACAATTATCCAGGCAATGACTAGGATGGAGAAAAACATTAATGACAACATAGAATCTCTAAGGGCAGAAATGAGAACCAGTATAGCTGATGTAAGAAACGCTATCAGTGAGATCCAATCCAATCTAAATAGCCTAACAGCTAGAGTTACAAAGACAGAGGATAGAATTAGCGATCTAGAGGATAAAATGGTTGAGAAGAAAGGTCAGAAGGAGAGCTGGAGCAAACTGCTCAGGAATCATGAAAAGAGATTTAGGGAAATAAATGATGCCATGAAATGTTCCAACATCAGAATTATTGGAATCCCAGAGGGGGTAGAAGACTAGAAGATATTGCTGACCAAATATTGAATGAAAATTTCCCCAATCTGGGAAATGGAACAAGTGTTCGTGTCCTAGAGGCAGAAAGGACGCCTGCCAAGATCAACGAGTCTAGAAAATCAGCGAGACACATCATAGTGAAATTAGTAAATTATAATTTTATACAATAGGTCCTGAGGGCAGCCTGAGGGAAGAGATTCCTTACATACGGAGGAAGACCCATTAGAATAATGTCAGACCTGTCCACAGAAACCTGGCAAGCCAGAAAGGGCTGGCATGATGCATTCAGGGCACTAAACGAGAAGAACATGCAGCCAAGAATACTTTATCCAGCAAGGCTGTCATTCAAAATGGATGGAGAGATAAAGAGCTTCCAAGACCGGCAAGGACCAAAAGAGTATGTGACCACCAAGCCAGCACACCAGGAAATATTAAAGGGGGTTTTATAAAAGTAGAAAGAACTCATGAGTGACTTAGAACAGACATTTACAATCTATAGAAACAAAGACTACACAGGCAACATGATGTCAATAAACACTTATCTTTCTTCCTCTTTCTTTCTTTCTAAAGATTTTATTTATTTATTTATTTGACAGAGAGATCACAAGTAAGCAGAGAGGCAGGCAGAGGGAGGGGGGAAGCAGGCTCCCTACTGAGCAGAGAGCCAGACGTGGGGCTAGATCCCAGGACCCTGAGATCACGACCTGAACTGAAGGCAGAGGCTTTAACCCACTAGCCACCCAGGTGTCCCAGCACTTATCTTTCAATAATCACTTTCAACGTGAATGGCCTAAACGCTCCCATAAAATGGCACAGGGTTGCAGAATGGATAAAATGACAGGATCCGTCCATATGCTGTCTACAAGAGACACAGTTAGAACCAAAAGATATATCCAGACTGAAAGTGAAAGGATGGAGAACCACGTTTCATCCCAATGGGCCTCAAAAGAAAGCTGGAGTAGCGATTCTCCTATCAGATAAATTAGATTTTCAGCTAAAGACTGTAGTCAGAGATACAGAAGGACAGTACATCATTCTGAAAGGGTCTATCCTCCAAGAAGATCTAACAATTGTAAACATTTATGCCCCCAATATAGGAGCAGCCAACTATATAAGCCAACTGTTAATCAAAATAAAGAGTCACATTGATAGGAATACAATCATAGTAGATCTTAATACACCACTCTCAGTAACAGACAGATCATCTAAACAGAAAATCAATAAAGAAACAAGAGCTTTGAATGACACATTGGACCAGATGGACCTCATAGATATATACAGAACATTCCACCCTAAAAAAACAGAATACTCATTCTTCTCGAGCACACATGGAACTTTCTCCAGAATAGACCACATACTGGGCCACGAATCAGGACTCAACCAATACCAAAAGACTGAGATGATTCCCTGTATTTTCTCAGACCACAATGCTCTGAAACTGGAACTCAACCACAAGAAGAAGTTTGGAAGGAATTCAAATACTTGGAGGCTAAAGACCAACCTACTCAAGAATGCTGGAATCAACCAGGAAATCAAAAATGAACTTAAACAATTCATGGAAACCAGTGAGAATGAAGACACATCGATACAAAACCAATGGGACATGGCAAAGGCAGTCCTAAGGGGGAAAATACATAGCCATCCAGGCCTCACTCAAAAAAACTGAAAAATCTCAAATACACCAGCTCTCTTTACACCTAAAGAACTGGAAAATCAACAACAAATTAAGCCAACCCCATGCATAAGAAGGGAAATAATCAAGATTAGAGCAGAGATCAACGAGTTAGAAACTAGAGAAACTGTAGAATGCATCGATGAGTCCAGAAGTTGGTTTTTTGAAAGAATCAATAAAATTGATAAGCCACTGACCAAACTCATCCAAAAGAAAAGAGAGAGGACCCAAATTAACAAAATTATGAATGAAAGGGGAGAGATCACGACTAACCAAAGGAAATAGAAACAATCATCAAAAATTATTATCAACAGCTATATGCCAATAAGTTCAACAACCTAGAAGAAATGGATGCATTCCTGGAAACTCATAATCTTCCAAGACTAAAACAGGAAGAAACTGACAACCTGAATAGACCAATATCTAGTAATGAGATTGAAGCAGTGATCAAAAACCTCCCAAAGAACAGTCGTCCAGAACCTGACAGATTCCCTGGGGAATTCTACCAAACATTCAAGCAAGAAATAATACTTATTCTCCTGAAACTGTTCCAAAAAATTCAGCATTACCCTGATCCCCAAACCAGGCAAAGACCCCATCAAAAAGGAGAATTTCAGACCTATATCCCTGATGAATATGGATGCCAAGACTCTCAACAAGATCCTAGCTAATAGAATCATGGAGCACTGGGTATGGTGCATGAACAATTAATCTTGTAACACTGAAAAAATAAACATATTTCAGAAAAAAAAAAGATATAGAATAGCCAATAGGTACATGAGAAGGTGCTCAACATCACTAATCAATAGGGAAATGCAAATCAAAACCACAATGATATCATGCTAGAACTCATACTGTAATTCAGTAAGTAATGTGACAGTATACAAAAATCAATGCACGGCAATCAGTTGCATTTCTGTATACTAACAATGAGGCAGAAGAAAGATAAATTAAGGCATAAATCCCATTTACAATTGTACCCAAAAGAATAAGATACCTAGGAATAAACCTAACCAAAGAGGTAAAGGATCTGTACTCTAAAAACTATGAACACTTGGGGTGCCTGGGTGGCTCAGTGGGTTAAAGCCTCTGCCTTCAGCTCAGGTCATGATCTCAGGGTCCTGGGATCGAGCCCCACATCGGCTCTCTGCTCAGCAGGGAGCCTGCTTACCCCCCCTCTCTCTGTCCACTTGTGATCTCTGTCAAATAAATAAATAAAATCTTTAAAAAAAAATAAAAACTATGAACACTTATGAAACAAATTGAGGAAGACACAAAGAAATGGAAAAACATTCCATGCTCATGGATTGGAAGAATAAACATTGCTAAAATGTCTATGCTACCCAGAGCAATCTACAGATTTAATGCAATCCCTATTAAAATACCATCAACATTTTTCACAGAGCTGAAACAATCTTAAAATTTGTACGGAACCAGAAAAGACCTTGAATAGCCAGAGGAATGTTGAAAAAGAAAACCAAAGCTGGGGGTATCACAATGCCTGACTTCAAGCTATATTACAAAGCTATGATCATCAAGATAGCAAAGTACTGGCACAAAAACAGACACACAGATCAATGGAACAGAATACAGAACCCAGAAAGGGATGCTCAACTCTATGGTCAACTAACTTTCAACAAAGCAGAAAAGAATATCCAGTGGGAAAAAGATAGTCTCTTCAATAAATGGTGCTGGTAAAATTGGACAGCCACATGCAGAAGAATGAAACTGGACTACTCTCTTACACCATGTACCAAGATAAACTCAAAATGGATGAAAAACCTAAATGTGAGACATCAAAATCCTAGAGAAGAACACAGGCAGCAACCTCTTCAACTCTGGACACAGCAACTTCTTTCAAGACATGTCTCCAAAAAAAAAAAAAAAAGACATGTCTCCAAAGGCAAGGGAATCAAGGGCAAAAATGAACTATATGGACTTCATCAAGATAAAAAGCTTTTGCACAGCAAAAGAAACTGTCAACAAAACTAAGAGGCAACCCACAGAATGGGAGAAGATATTTGCAAATGACTTATCATAAGATACCATAAAGGGCTGGTATCTAAAATCTGTAAGGAACTTCTCAAACTCAACACCCAAAAAACAAATAATCCAGCCAAGAAATGGGCAGAAGACATGAACAGACATTTCTCCAAAGAAGATCTACAAATTGCCAACAGAGACATGAAAAAATGCTCCGCATCACTTGGCATTTGGGAAATTCAAATCAAAACCACATTGAGATACCACTTTACACCAGTTAGAATGGCTAACATCAACAAGACAGGAAATAACAAATGTTGGTGAAGATGTAGAGAAAGGGGAACTCTCTTGCACTGTTGGTGGGCAAGAGAGTTGGTACAGCCACTCTGGAAAACAATAGAGTTTCCTCAAGAATTTAAAAATAGAGCTACTCTATGAATCAGCAATTGTAGTACTGGGTATTTACCCCACAAGATACAGATGTAGTGAAAAAAGGGGCAACTGAACCCCAATGTTCATAGCAGCAATGTTCACAATAGCCAAACTGTGGAAGGAATTAAGATATCCTTCAACAGATGAATGGATAAAGAATATGTGGTTTATATATACAAAGGAATATTAGCCATCAGAAAGGATGAATACCTACCATGATATCGACATGGATGGAACTGGAGGGGATTATGCTGAGTGAAATAAGTCAAACAGAGATAGTCAATTATCATATGGTTTCACTTATTTGTGAAACATAAGGAATAGTATGGGGGACATTAGGAGAAGGGAAAAATGAAGGGGAAGAAATCAGAGTGGGAGACAAACAATGAGAGCCTATGGATTCCCAGAAACAAACTGAGGGTTTTAGAAAGGAGGTGGGTAAGGGGATGGTAAGCCCAGTGATGGGTATTAAGGAGGGCACGGATTACATGGAGCCCTGGGTGTTATGGGCAAACAATGCATCATGCAACACCACAGCAAAAACTAATGATGTACTGTATGGTGACTAACATAACACAATTAAAAAAAACAACAAACTTCAACACAATGGATTAATTTGAAAAATTGTAAGTAAAAAGAATGAATCAAGCCAAAAAAAACAAAAAACAAAAAAAGGAACCAACGACCAGAAAACAATGAAAACAATGGCGCTAAATACATACCTATTAATAACTGGTTTAAATGTAAATGGAATAAATGCTCCAATCAGAAGACATAGGGTGACATCATGCATAGAAAACAAAATCCATCTATAGGCTGCCTACAAGAGACTCACTTCAGATCTAGACACATAAAAACTGAAATGAGGTCTGGACAAATACATACCATGCAAAGGGAAGCAAACAAAACAAAACAAAACTGAGGTAGTAGTACTTGCATATCAGACAAAATAAACTTTAAAGAATGTAGCATGAGACAAAAAAGGGCATTACATAATGATAAAGGGATCAATCCAACAAGATGATATAATAATTATAAATATCTATACACCCAACATAGGGTATAAAATATATAAAGCAAATATAAACAGACAAGCAAATATAAACAAAGGAAGAACATGACAGCAATACAGTAATGGGGGGACTCTCACACCTCACTTTCATCAATGGATATATCATCCAATCAGAAAACCAACAGTGCCTTTAAATGACATACTAGATCAGATGGTCCTAATAGGTATATACAGAACATTGAATCCAAAACCAGAAAATGCATTCTTTTAAAGTGTACATGTTAGGCAGCAAAACAAGACTTGATAAACTTAAGAATATTGAAATCATATAAGTGGTCTTCTGACTGCAAAGGTATAACTAGGAATCAATTACAAGAAAAAATATTAAAAACACAAATGTGGAGGCTACAATCTTTTTTCACCAGAATGGCTTCAAAGTCTGTGGGACACAGTAAAAAAAGTTTCAAGAGAGAACTTTCTAGCAATACAGGCCTATCTTAAGAACTAAGAAAAATCCCAAGCAACCTAACCTTACACCTAGCAGAACTTGAAAAAGAACAAATCCCAAAGATAGAAGAAAAAAATATAAATATTAGAGCAGAAATAATAAAAGACTAAAGAACAATAAAAAAGATTAATAAAACCAAGAGCTGTTTTTTTCTAAATTGATACTTCATTAGTCAGATGCATCAAGAAAAAAAAAAGAGAAAGCTCAAATAAAGTCAGAAATAAAAAGGAGAAATAACGAGCAAAGAAATACAAAGGATTATAAGAGAATATCATGAAAAATTATGTGCCAAGAGACTGGACAACCCTGAGGAAACAGATAAATTCCAAGAAACATAATCTTCCAGAACTAAGCCAAGAGGAAATAGAAAAATTTGAACAGACCAGTTACTAGTAATGAAATAGAATCAGTAATAAAAATAAACTCCCAAAAAACAAAGGTCCAGGAACAGATAGTTTCACAAGTGAATTATGCCAAACATTTAAAGAAGAGCTAATGCACAGTCTTCTCAAACTATCCAAAAAAATAGAAATGGAAAAAAAAAGCCCAAATTCATTTTACAAGGCCAGTATTACCCTCCTACCAAAACCAGACAAAAACACCACAAAAAATATACAGGCCAATATCTCTGAGAACACAGATGCAAAAAACCTGAACAAGATATTAGCAAACTAAATTTAATAATACATTAATACATAATAATACAATAATAAGTAATAATAATACATTTTAAAAAAAAAACTATTCACAACAATCAAGTAGGATTTATTCCAGGGATTCAAGTATGGTTTAAAATTTGCAAATCAATCAATATGATACATCAAATGAACAAGAGGAAGGATTAAAAACCTTGATATGATCTTAACAGATGCAGAAAAAGCATTTGACAAAATAAAACATCCATTCATAATAAAAGCTCTCTACAAAGTGGGTTTGGAATGAACAAACTTCAGTATGATAAAGAACATATATGAAAACCTTACAGCTAACATTACACTCAATGGTGAAAAATGGAACACTTTTCCTCTAAAATTAGGAATAAGAAATGGATGTGCACTCTTAGCACTTTAATTCAGCCTACTACTGGAAGTCCTCCTGCAACAATCAGACAAGAAATAAGGGCATCCAAATTGGTAAGGAAGAAGTAGAAGTATCACTCGTTGCAGATTGCAGGTTAATACGTATATATAAAAAAAGAACCCTAAAGATTCCACCAAAAACTATTAGAACTGGTAAATAACTTTAGTAAAGTTGTAGGAAACAAAATTAATATAGAGAAATATGTTGCATCTCTATATATTAAAAACAAAGCAGCAAAAAGGGAAATTAAGAAAACAATTCTATTTAAAATTGCACCAAAAAGAATAAAACACCAAGCAATAAACTTAATAAAGGTGGTGAAAGATCTATACTTTGAAAACCACAAAGCACTGACAAAATAAACTGAAGATGAGAGACTAATTGAAAAGTAAAACACAGTGAATATAGCCCCTAATATTGTAATCACATTGGTGGGTGAAAGATGATGGCTGCATTTATTGAGGTGAGCATTGGGTGATGCATAGGATGTTGAATGAATATGTGCACATCCAAAACTAATAAAACACTATGTTAATTTTATATCCAAGAAAAATTATAAAAAAAAGGAGAAAACTCAAATAAAATGAGAAATGTAACAAAAGTTACAATCTAGCACAGAAATAGAAATGATTCTGAGAATACTATAAAAAATTATATGCCAACACACAAGGTAACTAATGGATAAGTTTCTAGAATCACACAATCTTCCAAAGCTGCATCAGGAAAAAAAAATAACTATGAATAGACTACTGGTAAGAGAATTGAATCAGTAATTTAAAAAAAATAATAATCCCAAGAAACAAAAGTCTAGGACCAGACAGCTTCATAGGTAAGTTCTACCAAACATCTAAAAAAGAGCTGAGAGAGAGGGAAAATCACAGAGTAAGAGAAGCTTGAACTCACCTCATTCCACAGACACACCAAGGCAACAACATGTACTACGAATCCCTCAGAAAATGATCTGAAGGCTGTCAAAAGAGATCTACAGATAATTGTAGACAGGACACATAAAGGGTAGGAGGGGCAGATACCTGGACAGGTAGCAAACTCCCAGATTTACTAATCATAAATGGAAGAAACATCACAAGCACAGAAGAATGGGGGGATCAGACACCACACTGGGAACCCCTGGCCCTGGGGACCTGCACTAAAGACGAGTCCCCATGTTTGGCTTTGAAAGTCAGCAGGGTTTAACTCTGGAAGAGCTGAAGGGCTAAAGGAAAGCCAATCTCTTCCCTTGAAGAGCCAGCATGCTAAATAACTGCATGAGACACAGCACAGAAGCAGCAGTTTGAAAAGTGACTGGGGTATACATAAAGGAGATTTATTGACCAATTTATCACATGTGCCACAGGGGCAGGGAGCTGTAAATTTCTCCAGGAACAAAAGTACTGGTGTCATTTTTCTATGCCCCCCACAGATTAAATAACCAGACACTTGCTGAAGCCAACTGTAACGATCTCCATCTACCTTGCTTATACCACATGCCCTGCCTCTGTGTTCCCCTGTGGATGTGCCCTGCAGGAATCCCTTAAAAGTAGGCGCCTATCCTACTAAACCTAGCAGGCAGCCCTGGACAAAATGGTGCCACTCCAAAGTGAATCCTGCTTGGAGAGAAGATCATCCAAAACCCCAGTGCTCCTACAGTTCCTGCAGACGGGCTTCTCAGCTGGCTGTGCAGGAAGTTTGCTTCCTGTCTTTCAGTGTGCCTACTGCTGTGCAGTGGCTAATCACAGCCAGCCAGACAGAGGGCCAACCTCACCCATAGCTTGTAACAGCTGCCATAGTGACTCAGGTGTGTGGGGAGTAACTCCTGCCCAGTAGTGCTCCCCAGAAGATGACACAGGTCTTTGCAATCAGCTGGCTGAAGGGCAGCCCCACTAACAGTATTATCACAGCAACTATAGCTTAACTACAACAGGAAGGTGCATGTAGCCTATGCAGGGGACATCCCTAGAGCACCTGGTTATGATGACCAGGGGTGTTGTGCTATAGGTCACCACAGGATCCCTTTAAACAAGGCCACTACTTCCAAGACAAGGAGGTATTGCTGACTTACTTAACACACATATACAAACATAGAGACTTAGACAAGATGAGGACATAGCAAAAGGTGTTCCAAATAAAAGAACAAGACCACATCACATCACAGGAAAGGTTAAAAAAATGTAGACAAGCAATATGCTTGATAAAGAGTTCAAAGTAATGGTCACAAAAATACTCACTGGACTTGAGAGAAGAGTGTATGAATTCAGGAAGAACTTCAACAAAGAAGTTCTCAGAGCTGAAGAATACAATAATTGCAATGAAAAATAGAGGAGAGGGAGTCAACAGGAGATTAGAAGATGCAGAAGAGATTGGCAGTCTGGAAGACAAATAATGAACAGCAATGGAGCTGAACAGGGAAAAGAAAAAAAAATAATGAGAATAGGCTAAAGTACCTCTGATCATCTTCAAATATAATAGCATTCATATTATAGGAGTCCCAGAAGGAAAAAAAAAAAAGAGAGAGAGAAAGGCAGAAAATTTATTTGAAGAAATAATAGGTGAAAAGTTCCCTATCTAGAGAAGGTAACAAACATTCAAATTCAGGAATCACAGAGATTCCCAGCAGGATAAACTCAAGAAGGTCCACACTAAGGTAATAATTAAATGGAAAAAAAAAAAAAAAGATAAAAAGAAAATCTTAAAAGGAGTAAGAGAAAAGAAAACAGTTACATACAACTGAAATCCCGTAAGGCTATTAGCTCATATTTCAGCGGAAACTTTGAAGACCAGAAAAAAGTGGCAGGATATATTTCAGGTCCTGAAAGAAAAAACCTACAACCAAGAATATTCCACCTAGCAATGTTATCATTCAGAATTGAAAGAGAGATAAATATTTTACAAACAAAAGTTAAAGGAGTTTACCACCACAAAATGGTCATTATAACGAATGTTAAAAGGACTTTTTAAAGTGGAAAATATAAGGTGATAACTAGAACATTATGGAAAGAATAGGTTTCAATTTTACCAAACATACAGTAAAGGTTGTAGAATAATCATTCAGAGTCAGTGTGGTGGTAAAAACATAAACAAAGTAAATTCAGTTATATCTACTAAAGTCATTAAAGGGAAAAAAAATTAACAAATGTAAAATATGCGGGCACCTGGGTGGCTCAGTCGTTAAGCATCTGCCTTCAGCTCAGGTCATGATCCCAGGGTCCAGGGATCGAGCCCCACATCAGGCTCCCTGCTCGGCAGGAGGCCTGCTTCTCCCGCTCTCATTCCCTCTGCTTGTGTTCCCTCTCTCGCTGAGTTTCTGTCAAATAAATAAAATCTTTAAAAAAAATGTAAAATATGATAGTATATACACAAAATATAGGAGTCAACATTTATTCTTTTAGAATGTGTTGGAATTAAAGTGACCATCAACCATTAACATAGACTGCTATATACAAGTTGTATATGAATCAATGGTAACCATAAATCTAAAACACATACATAGGGGTGCCTGGGTGGCTCAGTGGGTTAAGCCTCTGCCTTCGGCTCAGGTCATGATCTCAGAGTCCTGGGATCCAGCCCTGCATCAGGCTCTCTGCTCAGCAAGGAGCCTGCTTCCCCCTCTCTCTCTGCCTGACCCTCTGCCTACGTGTGATCTCTCTCTGTCAAATAAATAAATAAAATTCAAAAAAAAAAGTAAAACACATACATAAAAATGAAAGGAAAGAAATTCAAGCATAACAATAAAGAAACCAAACCATAAAGAAAAGAAAAAAGAGAAAAATGGAACATAATTACAAAAAGACCAGAAAAAATGAAAAAATATCAATAAGTACATACCTATCAATAATTAAATGTGAATGGACTAAATTCTCTAGCCAAAAGACATAATAGACATAGGGACTAAATGGATTTAAAATCCAATTATAGAGTGCCTAAAAAAACCCACTTCAGACTTAAAGACAGTGTAAGTGAGGGCACTGTTCCCTCTCTCGCTGTGTTTCTGTCAAATAAAAAATCTTTAAAAAAAAAAAATCTTTAAAAAAAAAGTGAGGGCAGGAAAAATATATATGCCATGGAAATGGAAGTGGAAAAAAGAGGAAAAAGTGGAAAAAAGAGGCCAGGGTAGCAGTATTTATATCAGAAAAAAATAGACTTTTAAATAAAAAGTGTAGCAACGGAGAAAAACCACTACATAATGATAAAGTGAACAATTCAACAAGATCATATAATAATAAATATCTGTGCACCCAATATAGAGGCACCTAAACATACAAAGCAAATATTAACTGTCCTTCCTGAAGGGAGAACTTGATAGTAATACAGTAATAGGGGACTTTCACACTCCACTCACATCAATGGATAAATCATCCAGATGGAACACTAATGAGGAAACTGACTTTGAATGACACCTTACACCAGCTGGATTTAACCTATATAGAATATTCCACCCAAAATAGCAGAATACACTTTCTTTTCAAGTGCACATAATGCATTCTCCAGGACAGATCACATGTTCACCAGTAAAACAAGTCAATAAATTTAAGAACACTGCAGTCCTAAAATTTTTCTGACTGCAATGGTATAAAACTAGAAACCAACCACAAGAATAGAACTTGAGAG
The DNA here is from genome assembly GCA_028646535.1 of Procyon lotor. NCBI lineage: Eukaryota > Metazoa > Chordata > Mammalia > Carnivora > Procyonidae > Procyon > Procyon lotor. Next base: position 119,108,054 of record CM053608.1, on the reverse strand, counting down.
GGGGGCCTGGGTGGCTCAGTCGTTAAGCGTCTGCCTTCGGCCCAGGTCAGATCCCAGGGGCCTGGGATCGAGCCCCGCATCGGGCTCTCTGCTCTGCAGGAAGCCTGCTTCTCCCGCTACCATTCCCTCTGCTTGTGTTCCCTCTCTCGCTGCGTTTCTCTCTGTCAAATAAATAAAATCTTTAAAAAAAAAAAAAAAGAATAGAACTTGAGGAGCACCCAGGTGGCTCAGTCAATTAAGTGTCCAACTCTTGATTTTGGTTCAGGTCATGATTTCAGGGTTGTGAGATGGAGCCTGGCATCAGGCTCTGTGCTCAACAGGGAGTCTCTTTTTCTACTTCTCCCTCAGCCCCTCCTCTTGCTGGCAGGCCCTCTATCTCATTCTCAAATAAATAAATCCTTAAAAAATACCACCCCCCCAAACACACACACACACACACCCACACACACACCCACACACCCACACAGACACAGCAAAAAACACAACCCTTGAAAACACACAAAAACGTGGAGGGTAAAAACATGCTAATTAAAAAGCAATGAGTCAATGATAAAATCAAAGGAGAAATTAAAAAATATATATATATGGAGACAAATGAAAATGGAAACACATGGTTTGAAATGGGAAACACAGCAAAAGTAGTTCTAAGAGGGAAATTTATACTGATACAGGCTTGCTTCAAGAAACCAGAAGAGTTTCAAATAAATAATCTAAACTTACATCTAAAAAAAACTATAAAAAGAGAGTAAACAAAACCCAAATTAGAAGGGCGGAAATAATAAAAGATAGAGTGGAAATAAATAAAATAGAGACTAAAAAATTAATACAAAAGACCAATGAAACCAAAAGCCAGTTCATTTAATAAAATAATAAAGTCAGAAGTGAAAAGGAGAAATAATGACCAACAAAAATATAAAGTATTTTAATAGTATAAAAATATATGCCAATAAATTGGACAACCTAAAAATGGGTAAGTTCCTAAAAACATATAGTCTTTCAAAACTGAATCAGGAAGAAATAGAAAATGTGAATAGACCAATTAGTAGTAAGGAAATTGACTTGGTAATCAAAAAACTCCTGACAAAAAATCTGCAGCATCAAATAGGTTCACAGGAATTCCACCAAATATTTAAAGAAGATTTAATAACTATTCTTTGATTATTTCAAAAAACAGAATAAAAAGAAAAAACAAACATATAGGCTAATATCCCTGGTGAAACAGAGATATAAAAATCTCAAATTAGAAACCGAATTAAACATTAGAAAAATTACTCACTACAATCAAGTGTGCTTTATTCCACTGATGGAAGGATGGCTCAACATCCACAAATCAATGAATATGATACATCACATTAACAAGAGGAAGTCACCTGACCATCTCAGTAGATGCAGAAAATGCATCAGGCTAAATACAACATCTGTTCCTGATAAAAACTCTCAACAAGGCAGCTTTATAGGGAATGTGTCAACATAAAAAAGGCTATACATGAGGGGCGCCTGGGTGGCTCAGTGGGTTAAGCCTCTGCTTTCGGGCTCAGGTCATGATCTCAGGGTCCTGGGATCGAGCCCCACTTCAGGCTCTCTGCTTGGCGGGAAGCCTGCTTCCTCCTCCCTCTCTGCCTGCTTGTGATCTCTCTGTCAAATAAATAAATAAAATCTTAAAAAAAAAAAAAAAGGCTATACATGAAAAATCCATAACTGACATCACACTCAATGGTAAAAATAAAAAAGCTTTTTGTCTGAGATAAGGAACAAGACAAGAATGTCCACTCTTACCACTTCTATTCAATGTAGGACTGGAAGTCCTTCCTGCAGCCAACAAGAAAGAAGACATCCAAATTAGTAAGGAAGAAGTAAATCTGTCATAATTCACAGATGACATGATATTATATGTGGATCCTAAAGAAACTTTCAAAAAATTATTGAATAAATGAATCTAGTAGAGTTTCAGGATAAAAAAGATCAATACAGAAAAAGATGAATTTCTGTACAATAATAATGAATGATCAAAGAAAAATTAAAAATCTTCCTCACTATGACTGCATCAACAAGCATACTAGTAGTAAATTTAACCAAAGAGTGAAAAACCCTTATATTGACTACTAAAAGACATTAATGAAAGAAACTGAAGATGAAACAAATGGGAAGATATTTTGCACTCATTGATTAGAAGAATATTGTGAAATTTTTCACATTACCCAAGCAATCTACAGATTTACCACAATCCTTATCAAAATACTGATAGCATTTTATAGAAAAAGAATAATCCCCCAAATTTCATGGAACCACAAAGGACCCTGAATAACCACAGCCATTTTGAGAATAAAAAAAACAAAGCTATCGGTAGCACAATCCTAGATTTCAAACCAAACAAAAAGGATGATATTGTCACAAGAATGGACACATAGATCAATGGAGTTAAGTACAGAACCCAGAAATAAACTGCACTTTTATGGTCACCTAATCTAAGATGAAGGAAGCCAAAATGGAGCCTGGAAAAAAAGACAATCTCTACAATTAATGCTATTGGGAAAATTGGATAACTACATGCAAAGGGATCAAACTGGACCATTTATATCATAAAAACTGAAAATGGGTAAAAAGACCTCGAATCCTAAGACCTAAAATCATAAAACTCATGAAAGAAAACATACACAGTAAGTTCTTGGCCAGTGAACTTGGCATTATTTTTCCGGACTACTCTCCCCATATGAGGGCAAAAAAAGAACAAAAACAAACAATTGGGACTGCGTCTAACTAATAAGATTTTACACAGTAAAAGCAATCATCAATAAAACAAAAACGAAACCTACCAAATGGTAAATGATCAATTTTATAAGTAGTTAATATCCAAAAATCATAAAGAAGTCATAAAACTCAACACCAAAAAGACAAATAATCCATTGAAGATGCGCAGAGGACCTCAATAGACGTTTTTCAAAAAAAGACATACAGATAGCCAACAGACACATAAGATAATGCTCAACATCATTAGTCATGAGGAAATGCAAATCACACCCAGAAGGACCTACCCAGTCAGAACGGTTAGTATCAAAAAGAGAAGAAATACTTCTCGGTGACAATGCTGAGAAAGGAACTTTATGTACTCTTGGTGGGAAAGTATATTAGTGCAGCCAATATGGATTAGGATGTTGAGGTTCCTCAAAAAATTCACACTAGAAATAGCATACAATCCAGTAACTCCTCTGCTGGATATTTGCCTGAAGAAAACAAAAACACAAATTTAAAAAAAGAGATGCATCCCTATGTTTATTGCAGAAGTATGTATAATATTTCTTCTTTGAATGTTTGGTAGAATTCCCCAGGGAACCCATCAGGTCCTGTACTCTTGTTTTTTGGGAGGTTTTTGATCACCGCTTCAATCTTGTTACTAGTTATTTGTCTATTCAGGTTGTCAATTTCTTCCTGTTCCAGTCTTCGAAGTTTATAGGTTTCCAGGAATGCATCCATTTTTTCTAGGTTGCTTAACTTATTGGTATATAGCAGTTGATAATAATTACTGATGATTGTTTCTATTTCCTTGGTGTTACTGGTAATCTTTCCCCTTTCAGTCATAATTTTATTAATTTGGGTCCTTTCTCTTTTTGTTTGGGTTAGTCTGGCCAGTGGTTTATCTATCTTATTAATTCTTTCAGAGAACCAGCTTGTAGTTTCGTTGATGTGTTCTACTGTATCTCTGGTTTCTAATTCATTGATCTCTGCTCTAATCTTAATTATTTCCCTTCTCATGAGTGGGGTAGGCTTAATTTGTTGATGATTCTCCAGTTCTTTAAGGTACCAGAAAAGACTGAATTGCCAAAGAAATGTTGAAAAAGAAAGATAAAGCTGGGACATCACGTTGTCTGATTTCAAGCTTTATTACAAAGCTATGATCACCAAGACAGGATGGTACTGGCACAAAAACAGACACATAGACCGATGCAACAGAGTAGAAAGCCCAGATATGGACACTCAATTCTGTGGTCAAATAATCTTCAACAAGCAGAAAAAAATATTCAGTGGAAAAAAAAAGCCTCTTCAATAAAGGGTACTGGGAAGACTGGACAGCTATATACAAAAGAATGAAACTTGACCACTCTCTTACACCATACACAGAGATAAACTCAAAATGGTTTGAAAGACCTCAGTGTGAGACAGGAATCCATCAAAATCCTAGAGGAGAACATAGGCAGTAACCTCTTTGACATCAGCCACAACAGCTTCTTTCAGGACATGTCTCCAAAGGCAAGGGAAACAAAAGCAAAAATGAACTTTTGGGACTTCATCAAGATAAAAGGCTTCTGTACAGCAAAGGAAACAGACAACAAAACAAAGAAGCAACCCACAGAATGGGAGGAGATTCGCAAGTGACACTACAGACAAAGGGCTGATATCCAAGATCTCTTAAGAACTTCTCTAACTCAACACCCAAAAAACAAATAATCAAGTCAGAAAATGAGCAGAAGACATGAACAGACAGTTCTCAAAAGATGACATACAGGGGCACCTGGGTGGCTCAGTGGGTTAAAGCCTCTGCCTTTGGCTCAGGTCATGATCTCAGGGTCCTGGGATAGAGCCCCGCATCGAGCTCTCTGCTCAGCAGGGAGCCTGCTTCCTCCTCTCTCTCTGCCTGCCTCTCTGCCTACTTGTGATCTCTCTCCCCTCTGTCAAATAAATAAATAAAATCTTTAAAAAAAAAAAGTGACGTACAAATGGCAAACAGACACATGAAAAAATGTTCATCACCATTAGCTATCAGGGAAATTCAAATCAAAACCACATTGAGATACCACCTCACACCAGTTAGAATGGCAAAAATTAACAAAGCAAGAAACAAATGTTGGCGAGGATGTGGAGAAAGGGAAACCTTCTTACACTGTTTATGGGAATGCAAGTTGGTACAGCCACTTTGGAAAACAGTGTGGAGATTCCTCAAAAAGTTAAAAATAGAGCTACCCTATAACCCAACAATTGCACTGCTGGGTATTTACCCCAAAGATACAGATATAGTGAGAAGAAGGGCCATGTGCATATCATAGCAGCAATGTCCACAAACTGTGCAAAGAGCTGAGATGTCCTTCAACAGATGAATGGATAAAGAAGATGTATATAGGAAGTATATTCTCATATACACAATGGAATATTACTAAGCCATCAGAAAGGATGAATACCCAACTTTTGCATAGACATGGATGGGACTGGAGGAGATTATGCTAAGTGAAATAAGTCAAGCAGAGAAAGCCAATTATCATATGATTTCACTTACTTGTGGAACATAAGGAATAGCATAAAGGACACTGGGAGAAGGAAAGGAAGGGTGAATTGGGGGAAATTGGAGGGAGAGATGAACTATGAGAGACTGTGGACTCCAAGAAACAAACAGTTTTAGAGGGAAGGGGGGTGGAAGGGATGGGTTTGCCCAGTGATGAGTGTTAAGGCCAACACATATTGCATGGAGCACTGAGTGTTATACATAAACAATGACTCTTGGAACATTACATCAAAAACTAATGAGGTACTGTATGGTGACTAACATAGTATAATTTTTTTTTAAAAGTATTTACAATAACCAAAAATATTAAAGCAACCACAGACTCTTAACCATAGAGAATAGACTGAGGATTAGTGGAGAGTAAGTGGGTGGGGAGATGGGTTAATTAGGTGACAGGTATTAAGGAGGGTTTGTGATGAGTATTTGGTGTTGTATATAAGTGATGAATCACTAAGTTCTACACCAGAAACCAATATTGTATTGCATGTTAACTAGAATTTAAATAAAAATTTGAAGAAGAAAAAAGCTGTGACATATTGTATATACAACGAAAAATTACTCAGCTATAAAAAAAGAATGAAATCTTGCCATTTGAGACAACAGGGATAGACCTCAAGGTACCATGTTAAGTGGAATAAGTCAGAGAAAGACAAATACTATATAATTTTATTTATATATGGAATCCCAAAACAAAACAAATGAACAAAAGAAGCAGAAACAGACTCAAAATATAGAGAACTGCTGGTTGTCAGAGCAAGGGTCCTGAGAGGATGGGCTAAATATGTGAAGGGGGGTACGATGTATGAACTTCCAGCTATTAAAAAAAAATAAAAATTAAAAAGTCAGAGGGGCGCCTGGGTGACTCATTTGGTTAAGCATCTCTTGATTTCGGCTCAGTTCATGATCTCAGGATTGTGAGATATAGTTCCCTAGTGGAACTATATCTCCCTAGGGAACTATATCTCCCTGCTCCCTGCTCAGTAGGAGTCTGCTTAAGATTCTCTCCCTCTCCTTCTGCCTCTCCCACCCTATGCTCCTGCTCTCCTGTGCACTCTTGCTCTAAAAAAAAAAGTCACAATGATGAAAAGTATAGCACAGGGAATATAGTCAATAAGAATGTAATAACTTTGTACAATGAGTGATGGGAAGTACATTTATCATAGTGAGCATTTTGTAATGTATATAATTGTCAAATCACTATGTTGTATACTAGAAACTAATACATTTTACCTATACTTTAAGAATATAATAAAATTTAAAAAAAAGTATAGGCAAGTGTGCACATCGTTCTCATCTATTAGACAATGGGAATTTGAAAGTTTCCTTTAAAAAAAATGAAATTAATGCATATAGCTTTAAACAATATTTTACAGGCTTTTTATTGGATGTAAATAAAAGTAGATGAAATATTACTTTTTACATAAGTGATATAGGTTTATGCATATAAAACCACAAAGATACTACTGCTACTAGTAAAACAGATCAGTGAAATGCAGTTAAAATCATGCACAGAGTGTAGTTTACAGCATTCAATTTATGTTTCTAAACAAGATCTGAAAATATATGAGCTAAGCAGATATCTCAACAAGTTAGAATAAGAAAAATTAAACTTCACCAAAGCTTAGAAAGAAGGAAATAGTAAAAAACAAAAAAATAAAACAATAAAAATAAATAAAAATAAAAGAATAAAAAAAGAATAAAACATCATCAAGAAAGATGACCAATAAAGCTAAGTGTTGGTTCTTGGAAAGGACTAATAAAGTTGTTAAAATTCAAAATAGACAATTAAAATATTTAAACATCTAAAATAATTATAAGTATGATGAGTTAAGATGAAACTGACACATTCCTCAAAAATTTCAGTGGTGACTTATATTAACTGACTCAAGAAATAGGAAAAATTTTATTATTATTATATTATTTAATAATAGATAAATTGGATTTGCAATTCACAAACTTCCCATAGATAAACCTTTAGGCTCAGAAGTCTCACTCATGAGTTCTTCCAAATATTTAAAACAGATTTAATGATAAATTGGGCAACTCTTTCAGAGAATTGGAAATTTAAAAAGAAAATCCCCAGTGCGTAAAGAATTTTGATGCCAAAATGTGATAAACATAAGAAAACAACAGTTGAATCTCAAAATTCCTAAACAAAATATTATCAGAGCAAATTGGGCAATACGTGAAAAGGATAGTAAATTTTGCTCTTATTGGTTTGAGAATGCCAGCTTGGTCTAGTATTTGGAAATTAACCAATGTGATTAACATGCTTACAGAATAAAGAGGGAAAATTGTAGCAATCATTTTAACAGATGCATAAAATGCAATTTTAAACATTCAATATCTACGCATGATTTTAAAAAGCTTTGGCACTACTACCAACAATCATATGCCAACCAAATGAAATAAATTCCTAGAAACATGCAACCTACCAAGACAAAATCATGAAGGAATAGAAAATATAAACAGATTACTACTAAGGAGATTGAACTGGTAGTCAAATACCTCTCAACAAATAATAGTCCGGGAACAGATTGTTTTACTAGTGAATTCTACCAAACACTTAAAGAAGAATTAATATTAACTGTTTTAAAACTTTTCCAAAAAATTGAGGAGGAGGAAACATTTCTAAACTTATTTTATGAAGCATTATTGTGATATGAAAACCAGACAAGGAAATAACAAGAAAATTGCAGACCAATACCCCTGAGGAAACATAGATGCAAAAATCCTCAATAAAATACTAGTAAACCAAATTAAACAAAACAGTAGAAAAATCATTAACCATAATCAAGAGTGTTTTATTCCAGTGATGTAAGGATAGCTCAATATCCACATCCCAACAAGAAAAGGAAGATTAAAATCTATTTGATCTTCTCAGGAGGTACAGAAAAGGCATAAGACATAAGGCATAAGACAAAATATAATATCCGTTCCTGATAAGGTGGCTTTATAGGGAACATATATCAACATAGTAAAGGTTATATGTGAAAAACCCACAGCTAACATCCTGCTCACTGGTGAAAAAACAAAAGCTTTTCCTCTTAGATTAGGAACATGAGAAGGATGTCCACTTTCACCACTTTTTTTCAACATAATACAGTAACACCTAGCTGCAACAATGAACTAAGAAATAAAGACATCCAAATTGGTAAAACTTTCCATTTGCAGATGACACAATATCATATATGGACCCAAATACACCACCCAAGAAAACCCTGTTAGAACTAAAAAATTTAGTAGAGTTGCAGGATACAAAATCAATATACAAAAATTTGCATTTCTATTCAGTAATAATGAATGATCAGAGAGAACAATTAAGAAAAGGTTCCCATTTACAATCACATCAAAGAGAATAAAATACTAGTAGTAAATTTAACTGAGGTGAAAAACAAATACACTGACTACTAAAAGCCATTAATGAAACTGAAGATGACACAAACAAATGGAAAGATATTCTATGCTCATCAATTAAAATAGTATTGTGAAAATGGGCATATTACTGAAACCAACACACAGACTCAGTGCAATCTCTATCAGTGCTCCAGAGGCATTTTTCACAGAAATAGAACAGTCATACCATTTGTATGAAGAAAAACAAAAAACAAAACAAAACCAAATAGACAAAGCAACTTTAAGAACAAGGTTAGAGGCAGCATACTTCCAGATTTCAAACTATACTACAAAACTGTATTTGTCAAAAGAAAATGATATTGGCATAAAGATAGATACATAGATTAATGAGAGAATAGAGAGCCCTTAAAATAAACCAACTCATATAAAGTCAATGAACTTATGACAGAAGGTCAAGAATATACAATGGGGAAGTGATAGTCTTTTTTTTTTTTTTTTTTTTTAACTTTTATTAACATATAATGTATTATTTGCCCGAGGGTACAGGTCTGTGAATCGTCAGGCTTACACATTTCAGAGCACAGTGATAGTTTTTTTTAATAAATGGTGCTGGGAAAACTTGACAGGCACATGGAAAAGACTGGCTGTTATAAACTACACAAAAATTAACTCAAAATCTTATTAAAGACTGAATATAAGGCCTGAAACCGAATACTCATAAAAGGAGTTTTAGGGGGTAAGTGTCTTTACATCACCTTTCGTAATGATGGTTTGATTTGACACCAAAAAGCAAGACAACAAAAGCCAAAATAAATTGGGGCTACATCAAACTAAAAAATTTCTGCACAGCACAACATGAAAAGGAAACCTACAAAATAGGAGAAAATGTCTGCAAACCACATGTCTGATAAAGGGTTAATATCCAAAGGGACAAAAAACACAAGCAATTCAATAGCAAAAACAAACAATCTGAATAAAAGTGGGCAGAGAAACCAAATAAGCATTTTCTCAAAGAAGACATACAAATGGTCAATGGGTGCATTAAAATGTGCTTGCTTCACTAATCATCAGGGAAATGTGAATCAAATCCCCAGTAAGATAGTATTTCATACATGTTAGAATGACTATCATCAAAAAGACAGGAGGGAACTAGTGTTGGCAGAAATGTGACAAAAAGGAAACACTTGTGCCTTATTGGTAGAAATCTAAATTGATGCAGGCACTATGGAAATCGATATAGGAGTTCCTCAAAGAAACAGAACTACGTAATGTAGCAATTCTATTTCCGAGTATTTATCAACAACAACAACAAAACCCACTAACTGAAAGATAAATGCATCTGCATGTTGATTACAGCATTATTTACAACAGCCAAGATAAGAAAGCAACCTGTCTATTCAAGGATGAGTGGAAAAAGAAAGTGTAGTACATACATATGCATACTCACACACATGTATACCCATACACACATACACATAAAATATTATTCAGCCACAAAAAAGGAGGAAGTCTCTATTTGTAACAATATGAATGAATCTCGAGGGCATTATGCTAACTGAAATAATTCAAACAAAGACAAATACCATGTAACTTCAATAATATATGAAATCTTAAAAAAAAAAACTTCATAGATATAAGGAATAAATTAGTGGTTGTCAGAGGAAGGGGTTGGGAGTGGGAATAATAGGTGGATTCGAAAAGGTCAAAACTTGGGGTGGGGGCAAGATGGCGGAGAGGTAGGAGATCCCGTTGCAACCTGTCCCCAAAAGTGAGCTGGATATCTGCCAGACCTCGCTGAACACCCATGAAATCAGCCGGAGGAGCAATATTTCTCACTTCTGGATCTCTATGGGAGCAGAAGACAGCCGCAGAGAGGTAAAACAAAGCGGGAACACTCGAAACCTATCGGAGGATAAACAAAAGGGGGAGGGAGCGACCAGAAGCGGCACGAGGACAGTAATACCCCAAGGGAAAGCGCCGGGTGGTTGCGGAGCAGCAATAACTTAGAGCCTGGTTAAAAACACTTAAAAAGAGCCTAAGGTTCTGAGGAGCAGCCAGTGGAAGGGGGTGGTCGTGGGCACGAGCCTGGGCCCACGCTCCCAGGAAGGGCACCACTCGCCTCAAAGAGAGACTAGTGGGGGGAGGGGTGGCGTCGGAACCTGCAGTTTTCTGCTCCCCGAACCATTTTGTAGGCGGGGTGCGCGCACTCCTGAAAGCACCTTAGAGAGTCTGCTGTGGTCCCGGAGCCCACAGCTTGTCTCCATGTACAGTGCTCTCTAGACGGTGCACCACTGAAGGCAAGAACTGCGCGCGGCCCGTGCAGTAATATTGGCAAGAATCTGGCCACACCCCGCCAGAGCCTGGAGCCCCGAGAGCAGGGGAACTGCTGAGTGCGCGCCACCTGGGACAGGCTGTGCTGGGAGATTTGCGGAGGGGAGCATCCCCTCTGGACCACCCAGAGGGGAGCAGACTGCAGCTTCTCTGTGACAGGGAGGTCTGGGTATGGACAGGCAGATCCCTCGCTTAGACTCTCTGAAAAGGAGAAAAAGCTACAAAAGGCCAAAAGCCTACAGAGAGCTAAAGACTGAGAAACCGGGTTCCACAGAGCTCTGCCCCTTGATTGGGGCGGCAGGGTGACTCAACCCAAGCAAGACTGACTGGAAAACAATGCGCCGGGCCCCTCCCCCAGAAGACAAGTCAAAAAAACAAAAAGACTATAACCACAGGGTCATCATTAGACTTTTAAATCCCCAACATTAGGGGAAATCAATATATTAAGTGCTTGATAATACCCTCAAACCTGTATATTTCAAAAATACAAGGTTTTTTTTCCTATTCACTATTTTTTTATTCACTTGTTTTCACATTTCTTGGTTTGATTTTGTTTTTTTGTTTTTATTTTTTAAACTACTTAACATTATAACTAGAGGCTTAATACAACGATAAACCCAGGAAGACCTGAAATAACCTTCTTCGCACATGAGGAGTTATAACCAACCTCCCATCTTATCCTTCCGTCAGTGTTTCTACCTATTTGCTTTTGTTCTGGTATTATAGAAAATCTCATTCCTGAAGTTCATTCTGACTAGGTTCTTTTCTTTCTTGTCATTTACTTTTGTCGGTCTATATGTTTGTTCGTGTTGGTCTACATACTTCATAAATTTTATTGTTGGGGCCCATTCTGGCTGGGATCCCCTCTTTCTGCTTCTATCTTTTTTATCCTTATTCTTTCCTTTTGGTGGTGAATCCCAATTGCTCCTAAACCTTCCAGAGTGCACCCTGCCTGGATTGTGGGCGAAATATCCAACTATACATCCTTTCCTCCACCTTCCATCAAAATGACTAGGAGGAGGAACACCCAACAGAGGAAGAACCCAGAGACTGCGCCCTCTCCCTCAAAACTATTAGACATGGACATTAACAGTATGTCAGAAAGGGAATTCAGGCTGACAATTATCCAGGCAATGGCTAGGATTAATGACAATATAAAATCTCTAAGGGCAGAAAGGAGAACCAGTATAGCCAATGTAAGAAGTGCTATCAGTGAGATCCAATCCAATCAAAATAGTTTAACAGCTAGAGTTACAGAGACAGAGGATAGAATTAGTGATCTAGAGGATAAAATGATAGAGAAGAAAGGTCAGGAAGACAGCTGGAGCAAACTGCTCAGGAATCATGAGAAGGGACTTAAGGAAATAAATGACACCATGAAATGTTCCAACGTCAGAATTATTGGAATCCCAGAGGGGGTAGAGAAAGACAGAAAACCAGAAGATATAGCTGACCAAATGCTGAATGAAAATTTCCCCAGTCTGGGGAATGGAACAAGGGTTTGTGTCCTAGAGGCAGAAAGGACACCTGCCAAGATCAACGAGTCTAGAAATACAGTGAGACACATCAGTAAAATTTGCAAATTATAATTTTAGACAAGAGGTCCTGAGAGCAGCTAGGGGGAAGAGATCCCGTACATATGGAGGAAGACCCATTAGAATAACGTCAGATCTGTCCACAGAAACCTGGCAAGCCAGAAAGGGCAAGACAAAGGCAAGACATATTCAGGGCACTAAATGAGAAGAACATGCAGCCAAGAATACTTTATCCAGCAAGGCTGACATTCAAAATAGAC